>CM021108.1:539606377-539728736 GCA_007115665.2 Sequoiadendron giganteum
CGGACATCGCTCCGCTGCCAGTCAGGCGTCCATAGCCCCGACGGAGTTGTCGCCACGATCCCACAAACATAGCTCTACTGCCAGCCAGGCGTCTATAGCCCCGGTAGAGATATTCATACACCCATACGGTTGTTTTTGGAAATTTAGTTATTGCTCATTTCTCTCTTTTTTTTTTTTGTAGCACTTTCGCTTATCTTTGTGTCAACCGTGTAAACAGCGAAGTTCACAATGGGTTTGAGAATCGTAGTGGTCACTGGAACAGACTTTAGATTTTTCATTTATCTTTGCCCCCTCGACGATCACCATACCATTCCTTAGAGATATTGTCCTTAAATTTGATTCGTGTACATCATGATAATAGTAGGGATTCAAACAAATAGCCATCCTAGGTTAGCACAAAGTTCGAAAGTTGAAAACCAGTACCCAGGAGCTGTCAGAGAGTAGAAGTAGGGAATGATGGCTTATCTAAAGAACAACATGGAAGCGGGCAGCGTGGTAACCATTTACTGGATCCAACACAGCCACCGCGGCAGAACAGGGGAGACATCCCACAAAAACATGACAACGCGGCAGAAAGGCAAGCCAAACCAAAAGATAAAGCAGGGAAACTACTTAACCTATGTACAAAGTGCCCGCACTGGCAGCTCGCGAGAGCTCAGGCCTGGAAGTAGTGCTTGAGGTGCTGCCCATTGATGGGGAGCGGGACGTCTTCACCAGTAAGGGTCTTTAGGCAGAAAGCATGATCCCCAAGGATCTCAGCAATCTGAAAGGGGCCGAGCCAGAGCTTGTCAAATTTATTGTGTCCCCCTTTCTTTTCATGGGCCTTGTCCCAGTAGAGGACTAGATCAGAGATGTGGAAGGCCTTAACTTTGGCTCGATGATCGAACCATCTTTTAACTACACCCTGATGTTTGGCAAAATTTTCTATTGCACGGTCTCGTACTTCTTCAAGGTGTAACAACTCGGTGAGGCGAGCCTCTCTGCGGTCCCCTCCCTCATAAAAGTCGTTGATGAACTGGAGGGTTGGGATTTTTAAATGTATGGGAAAGACAGGCTCCAAGCCGTAGACTAGATGGTATGGGGAATCCCCCAAAGCGGCCTTGTGGTGGGTACGATCTGCCCATAAGGCAAAACGAAGTTGGGTATGCCAATCCTTGGGATTCTTATCTAGTAGTTTTTTAATTACCGTAATCAAGTTTTTATTGGTGGACTCAGCAAGGCCATTGCCTTGAGGGTAATAGTTGGACGAGAATTTAAGGGTGACACCATAATCGAAGGCCCAACTTGTAAATTTGAGCAAGGCGAAGGTGGGGCCGTTATCACATACTAGGGCATACGGACAACCAAAATGATTTAAAATAAAACTTTCTAAAAAATTGATTACGACTTCAGTTGTACACTGCCTACATGTTATTGCTTCTATCCATCTAGTACAATAATCGAAAGTGGTTAGAATGTATCTATGTCCCACAGATGATGGAGGGCTTACCGGACCAACGAAATCGAGACCCCATTGTGCGAAAGGCCTTACCTCCAAAACAGGTTGTAACGGGGCAGCAACATTCCTTTCTCTGGCCGCAACAGTCTGGCATATGTGGCAGGCACGGACATGACCGTGAGCATCCTTGAAGATGGTGGGCCAGTAGTACCCATCCCTCAGTACTTGATGTGCAGTCGATAGGCCTGAGCCATGGCCAGTTCCAAATTTGTTATGGAACTTCTTAAGGACGCGATCAACTTCCTCCTTTCCTAGGCATCGCAGGTAGATACCTTCATGATTTTTCTTATATAAAATAGAGCCCTATAGCATATAGCTGTTGCTTTTCAATCTCAGAGCTCGTCTTTGGACTCCCTACAAATGGGGTGGACATCTGTGGTTCAGTAGGTAGTACACTACGTGATCATACCATTCCCCTGGGGAGATGTCCTCTAACTGATACTGTTGCACGGTGAGCTTAGGTACAACATCTATAACTACCTCAGCCATCGTTCGGGTGAGTGCTTGTCCTCTTACTAGCTTCATTGGCTAAATTTCCACGTCGTATTCTTGTAGGACTGCGATCCATTTTGCTCTGCGTTCGCCCAACTCATTCTGCATAAGTAGTGTTTTTACGGCGGGATCAGGAACTATGGCAAAGATTTTATTGTGCAAGATATAGTACTGGAATTTATTCACTCCTTTAACAAGGGTGTAGGCCTGTTTTTCAACATTATGATAGCGTAGTTCAGCATCCTTCAAGGGGATACTCATGAAGGCGATTGGATGCTCACTTCCCTCACTATCCTTTTGGGTCAGGATGCTAGCACAGGAGTGATCTGAAGCGAAGGAGTAAATATACAAGGGCTTAAGGTAGTTCGGGCTAACCAGTACCGGGGCGTCAGCAATGGCCTTCTTGATTTCCCCAATGGCTTGCTTTGCTTCGGGGGTCCACTCAACCTTGGCATCCTTTTTGAGCATGGCGTTGAGTGGTTTGACTATCTCTGCAAAGCCCGTGATGAACTTGCGAACAAAGTTGATCTTCTCGAAGAAAGACTTCAACTCTTTCTTGCTGCCTGGCAATTGAATTTTCATAATTGATTGAATACGCTCAGGATCAATAGAAATTCCCCAATCAGAGAGCACATGCCTGAGGAGTTTCCCTTCCTTGACTCCAAAGATACACTTCCTCGGGTTAAGGGATACCCCAAATGCACGACACCTCTCAAAGACCTTGCAGAAGTCGGCGACATGATTGCTCCGTTGTTTTGAAAACACCGTTAGGTCATCCATGTAGATGATGATGCACTTGCCAATGAGATCCTTGAATGCAATGTCCATTGCACGCTGAAAGGTGGCGCCGGTGTTGATGAGCCCGAAAGGCATCCTTTTATATGCGAATGTTCCCCATTTGGTGGTAAACGCCGTCTTGTGTCGATCTTCGTACTGCACCATGACTTGATTGTACCCTGAATATCCATCTAGGAAAGACATCATCTGAGATCCATTTACTATTTGTAGTACCTCGTCCAAAGAAGGAACAGGGTAGTTATCTTTTTCAGACGCCCGATTAAGGTTGCGGAAGTCCACACACAGCCTGATTTCTCCATTTTTCTTTCTCACAGGGACCAAATTTGCCACCCAGGTAGAGTGTCTGACCGGAAAGATGATCTTGGCCGATAGCAACTTCTATACTTCTTTATGAATGATTGGTTCTAACAAAGCGTTGACAGGTCGCTGCCGCTGGCGGAACGGCTTCGTATCGGGTCTGAGAGGGATGGTGTGTGTAATGATCGACGTGTCGTAGGTTTTGAGGTCATCATAGCTCCAGGCTATGACATCGTGGTACTTCTGTAATGCCTCAATGATCTCCCGTCTTTCTTCGGGACCACATACTTTTCCTATGAACATGCTCTTAGCCTCGCCAGTTGTTCCTAGGTTGTAAGTGTCACACTGACCGTTGATGGTATCCTTTTGGGCCCGTTGATCCTGTTCCTTGATCTGATCTAGGTCAAAGATTTGCTCCAATTCCACCATGCCTCTAGGGATGGTGTTGGTCTTCAGGTTAATGATTCCCTCTATATCTAATTCTACCTCTTGAGGTTCAACTTCGTCGATTATTTGGGCAGCAAACACATCTGAACTGGTGATAAAATCCAGGATATGTTTATCATCAGTAAATACCTGAAAATTGGCTACATTGTCTGGCACCGATGGGATAGAAGTGAGTTCTACCGTGAATCGCTTGAGGCCAGATAGGGACAAAGGTTGTAGCGTACCTGCTGCTTGTGCCAAAGCATTGGCAGTAAAGTTCTGAGCACGCGGGATCAACTGGATGTTGAAAGCATCCAACCCTTCTAGCAGGTCCCATACGCGGTGCCAGTAGTTAGTGAGTCTTCGGTCATAACAGGAATATAGCTTCCTGACTTGTTTTACGACCAACTCAGAATCCCCGCATACTTGAAGCATCTTTACATTCTTTCTTAATACCAGCAAGAGGCCCAAGACCAAGGCCTCATATTCTGCCACGTTGTTGGTACAATAAAGTTGCAGTCTATGCGCGGAAAAATAAGACTTACCTCTCGGGCTGATCAGTTCGAAACCTGCCCCAGCTTCGTGCTTGGATTTAGAACCGTCAAAGCATAGTGTCTAGAACCCGGGAGAATTCTCGGATGCGGGGCTAATGGGAACTGCCTTGGCGTTTGGTGGGGGCAGCATCTGAGTGACCGCTTTGGGAACTATAGAGGCGGACCCTGCCCGTCCGTCAGACATGAATCTTGCGCCGTGTAGAGGGATGGACTGTTTCTGTGCATGTTCAATTGCTTCTTGACATAAGCAGTAGTCGAATTCTGAATGAGCGGCATTATGTACCCGGCACCAATTAGGGAGTAGGAGCTCTTGAAGGTTCATCCGATTTCCAAGGCTGAGCTGGTCACGTACGCACTTGGCCATAAAATCCTGGAAACCATCGAGTAGGCCTTGACCGCTACCATCTCCCAGCTCTTCATCCTCGGACTCTATGAGCCTTTCAGTGCTCAGAAGAGTGTTAGCCAAATTAGCGGGTGGGCTACATAGTACGAGTAGGACCTCGCTCGTTGATTCGCCCTCACAATCTTCCTGCTCATTTAGGTATGCTATCGGGGAAAAGTTTCCCACAATGGTTTCCACATATAACACCTCATTGGTGTTGTTATATTCAGTGATCATAAATTTTATTCGGGGTTCCCTATTAATCCGGATCTGATTAGGCATTCCTTTCCATGGGAACCATATGTGAGAGTAATCCGTGGCAGCGTACCCATTTAGTGCCCTCATGAAATCCCTACCCAGGATTATACCGTAGGTATCTGGGATGTCAGCTACCTATATGTCAATAGTTTGTTGGATCCTAGGATCAGCAGCAAGTTGCATTTGGATCCTGTTGATCTCCCCAACTATGCTGATTTCGGTTTTATCGAGCTGCGTTACTTTGCGATGTGAGGGAGTAGGTGTTATTCCTAGCGCCTTGCATACAGACAGAGGCATGACATTGGCTGAAGCTCCGGAGTCCAGCAAGCAATTGTGAAGGTTTTTTTCGAACATACGGATGGTGGTTAGGAAGGGAGGGGTCTTGAATTTTCCTTGGAACAATCCTCCCGAAACATCCACCTGAGCGACCTGGGCCCTTTCCCTCTCACTGCATCTGTTTTGGGTTGTCGCCAGGGTAGTTTCCCTTTCGGGCTGCTTGTCCGCCTGCTGAGCTGGTAGCGGGTCTGTCTTGCTACCAAAAATCTGCCTGATAACCGGCTCATTCACCTGATCACCAAAAGAAACCTTCTTTTCTGGGACTTCTTCTGGGGTTTTCCACTGTGACGGGGTCCCATTTATCATTCGAAAGAAGGCACTCCTAATTGCAGACACCTTTAGGAGTTCGAAAGCAGACACGCTTAACTTTACCTTTTTAAATTCCTCAGCAATATACTCCCCCATCCGGTCAATCTCTTGGTCATTAGAAACGTTCTGGGAGGGGTTAGGGGCTTGACTTTGGTTGGCGCCTTGATGTTTATTTCTATTGAGGTATCGCGCGGATGTAAGCGGGAAACTCGGGTTATTGCTCGCACTCGGATTGGGAGGGGTACTGAAATTATTTGGCGACGTGGAGGTTGTGAAAGGTCCTCCAGCATGGCCTCCTGCTTGCCTATTCCTAAGGTTATAAGGAGCAGTCCGTTGGTGAAACATTTGGACCTTGTCCTCCCGTTCTTCCCCTTCGTCATCCTCGGGACTATTATCTACTGAATTGAAAAGCTAAGCCAAAGGACTTTCAGAACTTACCTCTCATGGGGAGACATTTTCCAGTTCAGGGGCGTTACATTCGACCTTTGGGAAGGGGGCCTGATTTAATACCAGCACCAAAGCATCGTATGGGTCGGATGGAACGATGTCTCAGCATCCCGAATTGTCGACCGCATTCTGAACTTCCACTTGGAAAATTTTGGCTGCCGTTTGAAACTCTGGACAATCCAACTCGGAATGACGGCTGGTCTTGTGTATGCGACACCAACCGGATAGGGCAGCTTCTGCCAAGTAAACCCCATTCGCGGGGTTGTCGTTGTTACTATTGTTTGGCTGATCAAGAGGGGTAGGAACACCGCCATTATTGGGGCGTGTATTCCACGTACGGTTCTGCCTTTGGAAGGGCCTCCTATCTAAGCTTTGACCTGGGTTCTGATTCCTGTCGTAATGCTGTCCTGATGATATGCCAGCGTCCCGATTGTCCCGATGATCACGATTTTCCCTATTAAAGCTAGCCTGGATGTTTTTCTGTGATGTCTACAGTTGATTGTTCTGATTCCTGAGATACGTCATCTTAGTTGACATTTTCTTGACCATCTCGGTGAGCTCATCAATCTTGTCCCTTTCGAAACTACTTGGTTGTGGTGCGTTATTTTGAAAGAATACCGGCTATGCGGCTGGTTGATTTTGATGAGCGGTAGGGAACTCTGCTGCTTGAAGGTACGAGGGTACCTGGGGTGCCTGCGGGTGTAATGATTGCTGCTGGGGTGATAGGTACTGAGGCATCGGGTACGCCTGATTCATTGGCTGCCCAGGATGCAGAACCATAGGAAACTGTGGAACCGGATTCAGCAGAGGCGTTTGATGCTGCAATGCTTGCGTTAGTCCTTGAATCTGTGCCGAGTGCGTGATTTTCCTAAGGGATGGTAACGGACCAGATATATTTTTCCCCAGATCCATACTAGCAATGGCCTCAGAATACGCATCCACCAATCTAGTGTGTGGCGGCCTCATCCTTTTTACCAACGCCGAAGTAAGGTTGTCCAATGCAACATAGTAGACTGGTAGGACAGTGACATCATTGAAGATGTATGGTGCTTGTAGCCGAGTGTATGCTCTATGGAAGTGATCGTTGAAGGTGCTGATTGGTTCATTGATTTCCCTTTGAACCACCATGAAATGCCGGTATGAATCTGCCGGGCTGACCGGGGTCTTAAACTTCTGTAGGAACGCACTCTTCAAGAGATCCCACGTGCTGATAGTTCCGGCTGGTAAGTTGACATACCAGTAAAAGGCCTCTTCTCCCAAGGAATAAGGGAAGAGCCTGCAAGCCACATCCTCGTACATGATCTGCATAGTTTTAACGCAATTTCAAAGATCCTGATATGCTCCTCTGCTGTCCTTTGCGGATCTCGGGAGTTGAACTTTGTGCATAAATTCTCAAGATTTTTGGGCATATCATGGTAGAGGTTGAACGCAAGGGGAGACGGGTTATTGCCCAGCCATGCCATTGGAAGAGGTGGCGGAGGTGTTCGCGCCAGGTTGTTCCGTATTTCAACAGGAACAACAGCAGCTAGTGAGGCAGCGACTAGGCTGGGGGATGCATTTAGTTGGGGTGAATTGGCAGCTTTGAAAATCTCGGTGGCGGTACGAGTGGAAGGTGGATCTGTGAGTGAAGATGAAGGGGGCAGGGATGAAGGGATGATGAGCTGCTCCCTGGAATTGGTAATGGATGGTCCCCTTCATTTAGCTCTCTTAGCTCGGATGGGGGGCTGTAATTCATGCAATTCTCCCTTCTGTGGTGTAGATCTCAATACCCGGTGGAACCTTTCGGCGGAGAATGACTCAATTCGATCCAGCTTTATGATCCAGAAGCTTCCCTCTTTCTAGCGCCAATTCTGTTGATGGTGTTTTTTATGCACTTTACAACACAGGTAATGCATAGGTGCATTACCTCTCTTGAAAGATAATCTTCCACAATCAAATTGCAGAACACTATCCCAACGTCTCTCGGATGTTAGGTCTTGACAGTGCTTGGAATATTTCAGTTGTTTATGTGATTTGCTGGAATCACAAGGTGGGCTTACGTAATTAAAGCTGTAGGGAAATTGCGTCAACCAACAGAGTCCTATAGATCTGGAATTACATGCTTTGCTGCAGGCTCAAGCAGCAGTCTTGGACTCTAGTATTTCGTCTAGTTTGGCTTTTACAATGCACAACGAACCTTGATACGAACAGTTTCTGAAAGAAAGGAAAAAAGGGAAAGGGGCGAAGAAGAAAGATGTTTCCTAAACCTGCAACTACCGATGAACAGTGATCATGGAGATTCTTGCCGTGGACAGTTTCCTTAAACGGGATTTCACTTAACCAAAATTCTCACAATATCATGAAATCTGTGCTATCTTCTAGGGACTGCAAATATTCATTGTTCATTCACTATGGAAGCATGGATGAAGATGAAATTCAATGAGCAGCAATGGAATAGGAGTCCAGACTAACTTTACACAGTCATCTACTCTCAATAAATGACCAAAAGTATGGACAAGGAAAGCATACGCACAACAATTATTTCCAAGATCAGAAATATCATATCAAATCTATCTAACTCAAAGCGAAGATGCTAGAACAACAGAGTAACTTAAAACAATCTATAACTAAAAGGGAGAAAAATCATGAAACTTATTGAGAAACTCAGAAAATACACCAAAATTGACTGTATTTGCTATTTATAATTTCTGCAGCAAGTCTTTACAACAACTCAACTCTCTAAAATGAGAGGAGGAGAGCTCTATTTATAGATTCAAATAACAAAATGTATGGCCAAGATTTGATTCTATTATGTGGCCAAGATTCATCTTACATCAGGGTCTCACCTACCCCCCAAATATTATAATTAAGAGCTCATTTTGTCTCTTCCCAATCTCGTCATCTAGTGACAACACTGTAGCGGATTTATCTTTCAACTGTTTACTCTTGGCTGTAGCTACTCTTTAAGGTACTGTTCTTCGATGACCGGATTGCCTTCCTACTTCCTTAGTGCTGCATACTCCATGAAGCTCAGGATCAAGGTTTGGAGCTTTTCTACCTCCATGATATCAGATTTTAAGATCTGATAACTCCATTCTTGAGAGTTGCTGTTGAGCTTCTCCCAGTCTGCTTCATATTTGGTGCTATTTTCCTTGCAGACCTCTGATTGTGCGAATGCTCGAGCAGCAAAACTCATGAATTCAGTGGTGACCTCAGTAGACATCCCATCCTCCATGGTCTTCAAAAAGTGGGGTTTGAGGTTCTCAGGATTGATCTCGGTGGAAGGAACCTCATACCCTGTCATCAATTTAAGGTATTGGGTGCACTCCTCCCTGGATTCCCTCGCCCATTCAATATTTGGAGCAATTCGCTCCAAGACCTACTCCAGCCTCTTTTTTCTATGGTTGTAGTCCCTCTTCCAGGTATCCACCAGCCAGTGGTCGTCATCCTTGAGGGCGAGATCCTTCTCCCATACATCACTTGGCAATGCAAGGATAGCCTCAATTTTCGGGTAGGCTGCGTCGTACTTCCCTGAGAACTTTTCACAGATTTTTCTTGTTTCCTCAAGAGTTTTTTGGACCTCTAGAAACTGATTTGCTGATCGAACAACTATGTTGATACCTGTGTTCCCTATATCCAGAACTTGACGAAACGAGTTTTCTGTGGTTTTATCCAGGTTCCGTCTCCTCTCAAGTTTCTTAATTTTTTCATGGGAAAGCAGCTGAGGCCGGGCTGACGAGGTTGTAGGTTGCTCATCCGGAGATGAACACTGCTAGATGTAAGCTGTTAGATCCGCAACCTGCTCTTTTAACTCATCTTTTGAGCTTTTATCTTGCTAGGTGAGGTGTAGGACCGTGGCGACCGACTCTTGGAGGTGTTCGACCTTTTGATCCCTTGTGGCCACTCCTAGATCAATGGTGGAAATGTTGTAGGTTGTGCCTTGTTCCCCAACCACCAGCGTTGCTAACTGTACTACTCTTGATCCCGAGGTGTCCATAGTTATCTTTGACATGACCTTTGGCTTCTTCTCCTTTCGGGTGCTGATATGCGCCCTGGCCATGATGGCTTCCAGCCTCGCCTTGGGATCCTTTGAAGTGAGAGTCTTTGGCTTTAGTTGTCTTTGCAGCCAATTGGGCATTTGGGAGTCCTTTCCTGATCCCTCATCTATTATTCCACTGTCCTCCTTTTCTAACCTAATAGTTCAGACGATGATGGCCCTTTTACTGGTTTCTATATCTTCCTTCTCTTCAGTGAGAACCTGCTTGGACGTCTCATGTTTAGCCGGGGACTCGGTGTGTGATTGTCCTTTTGGAGAATCCTCCTTTCTTGCATCCTCTTCCTCGCTTGAGATATTTTGATATTTCTCTGGACTTTCTATTTGTTTGTCCTCGGGGAAGAGGGTTTCTTTATCGTGCTCTGGAGTCTGGCCACGTTCCTCAGCTAGAGATCTATCTCTTTCTGCCTTTGTAGCAACAGTCTCCTCCTCCTGTGCGAGCCGATCCTTGGCTTCCTTGTCCTCGATTCTTTGAACTGCCGTCTCCATTCTTCGTTGAGCCCGGGATCATTTGATTCCCGGATTAGCTCAGCATTACGGTCTCTGCTATCCTCACTGTCACCGCTTGAAGCCTCATAAGCTACCATGTCAAACTGCTGACGCTCAAATGGGGGATTCTCAGGACCCTGAAACTCTGCAGGCTCTGGCGCCTTTTCAGCTTCTAGCTGTTGTCGTTCCCGCTCATCCGATATGTGCATCATTGCTTTCATTCTTGGTGACTCGGTAGAGGGGGATGCTGCTGGGGTGGAGGTCATAGCTTTTGCTATTGCAGCCTGGACCATTGGATTGGCTAGCATCCCTGAAAGCTCTGATGGCACATTCTGCATGTATTTTTCCAAGGACTCTGGAAGGCTTGAGGTTGGCGTTGTGGCAGTGGGAACGAAAGGAAAGGAAGGAGACATGGAAGGAGAGGTCAAGGGTGAGGTGGCAGCAGATGGTGAGTCCGTATGAATAACCTGCATCCCTTGAGAAGTAGGAGGGAGGTGAACAAAGATATCCACCGCAAGTGGGGAGGATACTGAAACTGGAATCGAGGTAAGTGGAGTGGCGGGTGTGATGACGATAGGTGGAGATCCAAATAAGATGGATCTTTTGCTGGCAATCCCAAGGGGTGAATCTTTGGACATCATAACCGTCGCCATGCCTCCTGTTGTTTTCCTTTTCTTCTTTGAGGGTTCCAACTCAGATGACTTGCGGACATAAGTCTTTGGCTTTGGGAGTTGTTGGCCAACGTCCTTCCTTTTCTTGGACTTCAGAGAGGGTGGGGCTTGCGATGTCTCCCCAGCTGCAGCAGTGGCTTCTCCACCTTCGGAACCGCTTTTCACTAATGTGTTCACTGGCAAGGTCGGTGTACGTTAGTGCGACCCTTTGTTGTTTTAGTTGGGCAACCTTGCTGTTTATCCATCCTCTTGTCCTAGCCTCGACGGACCTAGTGACTACACTGACATCATTGAGTTCTCGGGTATCCTAGTTGATTGCAGGTAGCGGCAGGTTGGACACTGTATCGTAGATCGGGTCTAGAATTGTCTCCTCATCCTCCTCTACCTGATCAGGAACCGGGCATAAGTTTATACTTCGCACATGGACTACGGTCATACGCATATGATAACACATCCGTACTTCAAGATCATCCTTGCAATTAGCCCAAAAGTCCTTGATGTTGTGGAGGTGGGCATACCCGCGTCCCAACGCCTTGCGGACATGGCCATAAGGATCCATCCGTGGCCTTGCTGTGTATTGCTCGAAGTTGTACTCGGCCAGCTCCTTTTCGGAGTATCCTGCACACTGGGAGGTATGAACCTTATACATTCCCTGACCCAGATTCATTGGATAGATAGGGCCTGCCAGATGTTTCTCGCTTAAGAGGCTGTGGATGGATCGCAGTTGCCGAGTCAGCTCCAAGAGGATAATTCGGTCATTTGGATACCGAGGCAACTTATTTGGCTTATCCAAAAAGCCCTCTGCATGGATGTAGGTGAATCTGGGGAACTGGATGTACCAGAAGGCATACTGCCTAAGGAGGACTCTGGCACTGTGGGACATCCTCCTATGGAAATCCTCGCCTACCGACTTGATTATGTGGGCAATGAATGCATCATTCACCCTGCAGTAGCTGCTTTTGAAGTTCTTAAATTGCAGCTAGGGGTACCTGTCGTAGGGCTTTAGCTCTGGCCCTGATGGATCACTGGGCATCTGTGTCAATCCCTGGTAGTGTCTCTGATTGGAAAGAGAGTACACCAAGTAATATGTCATGAAGAATTGATTAGTCTTCTTTACTGTGGTAAACTGCTCATGGAAGCAGTCGCTGATTATCTCTCCCCAGTAGAAGATGGTTCTTTTCCCTCAGAGAATCTGTTCTATGAAGTAGAACATCCATTCCTGGAAGAACATTGCACCAGGCAGGTCCATGACTCTACTGAGCAGAGTCACCAGATCATGGTAGTCCTCGTGGAAATCAGTACGGAAAAGCTCATGGGGAATTTTCCCGGCGCTGCCCCGTTTATCCTTTAGCCAACACTGATTAATGAGTCTTTTGCAGTCCAATGGGTCGTGTTCCCATATACTGATATAGTCTTCCTTGGTAGGGACCTCCATGCTCTCGAAGGTGGGAACGTGGAAGGTTTTGGTAATGCCTGACGGAGACATATCTGCGAGGACATTTCCCTCGTGGTCTACGATAGTTCTAGTGTTGGACTGATACGCCTTGACACACGCCATTACCAGCTCTGGGGCCACTAAGGCTAGTGGGAAACCTGCTGCCTTGGCGAGTCCACTGCTTTTAATAGCTCTTGCATTTTCCGTTTTGGGGTTCATCCTAACCCTCTGAATGAACTCATCAACATCGACCTGTCCGATGTTGGTATTTGAAACATCCCTCCAAAGGGAGGTAATCCGGGATTGGATGGGGACTCCCTGGAATTTGTACTTCATTAGATCTCGATCTTCTTTGCCCCTTGGTGGCTTTGCGGTTCCTTTTCCTTTCTTGGCAGCACTGGAAGTTTCTGGGCTAGATTCCATGAATTCTGCACAAAGGGCAAGAGTCAATAGTGAAGAACCTGTTATAAGAACTATTGAGAAATCCCTGCACATCAAGATTAGTTCGACAATCATAGTAGATATTTAATAAGCACTTGAAGTTAGATACTTTATAACCCTAGAAGTTTGTACAATCAATCCGAGGTTCTCAGGCCGGAAATCCCTTGGCAGAATGCCGTTTGGAGAGGCAAAACGAGAATGGAATTCCCATATGCACCTCCCGGGGTTGGATTTCAAGTTTGAAGGTTGGAAATAGAAGACAACGAAATTTTAGCAAGTGGGTCGAAGTTCATTTCGAATTTGGAGGTCATTTGACCCCCCATTTGAAGGTTCGGGTATCAATGGGAGGCAGGCCGTCTTAAAACGGCGCAGAAGAAATGGAAATTCGGGAAACAGAATCCGAGTCTCGAAATTCCGTTATCGGGAAGCGGTCATCGTTCGGCCGTGAGGAATGGCGGGACGCAGGAGGAAATCCGAGGAGGGAAATCCGAGTGATGGAGGGGGTCAAACGATAGATGGGAATATAGGTTCTAGGATCCGAGGGTCAGGAAGACGTTCGGGCGACGCCGTGAAGAACAGCGGCAAGACGATGGAATTCCGGAGACAGAAATCTGAGAACGGAACTCCGAAGGGGGAAGAAGGCCACGGGGAAACATAGTTCAGAATGCCGGGTGATGGAGGCCGTTAAAACGACAAAGAGGAGACGGATTCCCAGAAATGGGATCTCGGACAAGGAATCCCGAAAAGAGAATTCTGAAGGAAAAGATGGAATTTGCGAGCGAACTTATGAAATTTTGATAAAGGTTCTGGGGAAAGGCATCCGGAAAGCCGCTCGGTTGGGGCCGTTAAAAACGGCGAAAAGGAAACGGAGTTTCAGAGCAGGAAATCCGGACGAGGAATCCCGACAAAGGAATTCCGGAGAAGGAAAATTAGTAGGAGAAGAAAGGGCGGCCGTAGGAAGACCCGGGCCCGAAAGATGCCTGTGCCGTTCCGAAGAACGACCGCGACACAGGAAAGTTCCGGATCGATCCAGAGGTTGATAGAAGGCAGATTTTTGAATTCAAAGAAATGGGTTTTGTGCGCAGTGAGGATATCTACTAAGTTCGGACTTCGTTTTTTATTTATCCTTGACAAAATCTCAAAAAAATGCGAAAAGAACTTAGGGCGCGGGATGAAAAACCTACCTCAAAAACTCGAAGAATAGGCTGGTCGGATGCGCGGATGTCATCAGAAGAAACAGCTTGAAAAACGTCAGAAAGGAAGCTAAATCGCCAGGAGCTCTGGAATGCGCTTTTGTTAGTCGAAAATTTGATAATGACAGCCGGAGAACGTTTTTATAGCAGAAAATGCCATTAGTACAACAATAAATGCTCTGTACGGTTGCAGGTGCGTTGGTGAACTCCGGAAAAAGGAAGGCGGTAGGACGTCCGGAATCGGATGTCTGGAAAGCCGTTCCCGGGAAGACGTTGCCTGGATGCCGTGAAGAACGGTGAAACCTGAAAGGAAACCCGGAAGGGGAAACCCGACAAAGGAAACCCGAAAGGGGAAATCCAGACAAGGAAACCCAAAAATTTTAGAAGATGTAAAAAAACTTTTGATGCGAAGTTTCCGGTCAAGGCGAGATTTTTTAAATATAACATTGGGAAACATGCCACCTTTATTGAAGGGAAAAAAGAGGGTCCCCGTTCCGAACAGGGCGTGTGTGCAAAAAGGGGCACAACAATACCTTATCTTTTTTTCCATGTATTGCACTAAGTAATGTAGAACACTTGTCCTTCCTCATTCTCTAGAGTACAAAATTTAAGTTTCCTTTGCTTCTCTTAAGAAATGTTGGCAATATTTTTACAGTTATAGTTTACCCTATTTTGGTGATAGTATGGAAAATATTTAGTGAGTGGAGCCTTTGCCTGCTCTCATTTTTTTTTGATGTGCAGAGTATCCAATTGGCTAGCTATATGACTTATTATGTCCCCCTTCATGTTGGACAAAAGGTTGATTAATTCCACACTGTAAATTTTGGGAAAACGTTGTTGGACTATGTTGTGAATAGTGTTTTCATTGATGTAATCCTCTAGTGTGGTTATGATGAGAAGGTGTTTGTGGTGTTGAGTAGGTTTTGTAGATACAACATGGTCACTTGATTTCCAAGTGATTTTGAGAATTTTTTTATAGAGTGTATAGGGTGACAGATATGTGTCTTGTATTATGCTCCACATTTCTTCATGCTTGAAGATGTGCTTATGAAGTTATCATGTAATGACCAGTGGTATTTTAAGGTGTTATATGTAGAGTTGCAGGTTCTAGATCGTGCGACAGTGGAAGATGTGTTTGACAGTATGCTAGATTGTGAAGAAGGTTGTCTAGGAGAAATGGAATTGCTCTGTATTTCTCTGTACTAAATTTTATTATCTTGAGGATATGGGAATATGCTAATAATGCTTATGTATATCTTCCCTTGGAAGGTTTTGTGTTCAGATGTTCCACAAGCTTGGTTTATGTGTTGTGTCTCAATGACAATTTGATTAGTTGCACAGGATGATAGTATTCTTTGTTGTAGGTGTTTGTGATAGTACATGAGTACTTTATTGGTGTTGGAATATTCTAGGATGTTGTGTAATGTTCTATGTGGTTCACATGATGTTTCTAGACCTGGTAAAGTGTGTATGTGGTTGCTTGTTAGCGTTAATTTTGATTTGGTCTACCTGGCATGTTAGTGCTATTTGCGGACGTGCTTTGTTATTTGTGGAAGCTTGGTGTAGCATGTTGGTGAGGATCCTAGTTAACCCTTGTTATGGTCTGCCTTCACTTATTTTCATTGTAGAGGTGTTTGGTTCCAACCTATTGTTGAACACCCAAAATAATGAGGGGGGTGAATAATTATTCGTGCTAAAATTCATTAACTTCATCAAATTAAACATCCATTCAAAGCATCAATTAAAAATTAAAAAAATGGAATGGAAAAATTAAATCTTGCATCACAACACATAACACAAGAACACCAGATTTATGTGGAAAACCCTTGAAAGGGAAAAAAAATGATGAGGATTAGCTCACAATATACTATAATTGGTTACAATGGAGATTATAGAATGGTGGACTCACTGTCTAAGAACTCAATTTATAGAAAGAAAGAATGATTCACTATTCATGGATCATTACGAAGGGCTCACTTCCTAGAATAGAAAAAGATAGAAGGGATGGGTCACTACCAAATATGAGCTGCTAACAATGCATCTGCAACATGTTGAAGATATAGTTCTAATTAAACTTAGAAAACTGAATTAACACACTTCATACTTCACCATTATCACTTTTCGCACTTCACACTACATTAGATATCACACACACTCTTACTTACATCCAATACACTTCATTGAAATTTCATATCATCACCACAAAACTGAATTAACCTTGTATATATATACCAAAACCAACCAAAACATCAATTAGGTCGACCTAATTGCATGAGCCATGTAACACCATGACCTGTCAGCCCAAAAATCCATCACACACACCTTGCAGAAAGAACCAAAATGTGTATCACACCCAAAGAGGTTAGCATGGCCTATAGTCCCATGATTTAACTCTATAATCATCTCAACTCCACACAACCCAAAAACCTTTAGGTTGGTACCGTTGTTGAAGCAACAACTAAATAAACCAACTGTTCATTCACAACTTGACACACAAACTGCCAAATTAATTTCCACTTGGAGTGAACACACATCTGACACCTTCCAACACTTCCTCAAAACCACACAACATACTATTCATCCATGGTGGAATGCAAAGCATTCCAACATGCACTCTATACTTGTAACTCTACCATTACTAAGCTTGACACACTGTCATCGATATCTTCAATTGAAAAAGACATAAAACCCATAAAATTTGGATTTAGACACATCTAACACATACCATGAACACCTAAAAATTGCATGACAAGATTCTACATAGTGGATAAATGTGAACCATAAAAGTGTTCCTCTGAACACTGAATATGCGCATTAGGACTTAGTCGATTCTCCAAAACACTTGGTCTTCTCTGGACTAACACTTATACATTTTTACAATGGGTTGCCATCAATGAAAACACCATATATCAACATGATCATGTTGCCAATAATATCCCCCTTTGTCATTGATGGAAACACATTCTTCCAAAACACTCTCCAAAAAAATTTCCCCCTTTGACATTAAGGGAAAAGGGTACCAAAAAGATAATTCTCTTCTATACTCAACACACTTTAACAAAAATCTCCATCTCCCCCTTAGTGAAATATC
Source organism: Sequoiadendron giganteum (assembly GCA_007115665.2). NCBI lineage: Eukaryota > Viridiplantae > Streptophyta > Pinopsida > Cupressales > Cupressaceae > Sequoiadendron > Sequoiadendron giganteum. The sequence goes on from CM021108.1 coordinate 539,623,528, forward strand.
TACATCAAAGTGGTTCCCCATAAAAAAATTATTCATCAAAACTAATAAAACTTGTATCACAACACCATTAACTACTTTCACATATGTACATTGAAATAAAAAAAAGTATATATAGAAAAAAGATGTACAACTTAGCCCTTATAATACTCTTTTAGTTTAGCAAGGTGTGCCTCCTAGTATTTCTTTGTAGCCTCCTAGTCCTTCTTAGCAAAGGCAAGCATATGACACTAATTCTCAAACTGAATGTGGAGGTCTTCTCCTTCTTCAAAAGAACTAGGTACTAGATTCATTTGCACAACCTTCTCCACATAAGCTAAAACTCCAATTAAAAAGGCAAGCCTTGCACTTACGCTATCTCTGATTTGTCCATACTTCATTATTATCTTCTCCTTTTGTTCTTGTAGTAGAAATAATTGGCCATGCAAATTTTTAATAATGGATCTTGTAGCTCCATTTGCATCATTTACCGGATCATATGCACCTAAGGCCTGAGAAATTTGTGACTCAATAGAGTCCATTTGATCTTTGATGCTCCTTGTAGAATTTGGCTATTTCAAACATAACTAAAACAAAAATTTAGCTTCTTCCAAAAATTTCTTGACATCCTCTAAGTGTCCTTGCAACTTACTATGTGCAATACTACATTTATCAATTTTTTTTGCTAGTCTATTGTCATTGACCTTATTTTCCATTTCCTTCTCAATATTTTCTTCTTAGCTAGCAAAATAATCCTCAAAAGAATCAAACAATATTTCAATTTTTATACACCAAATAAAAAACCATCAACAACTATTCTGGGAATACCTTCTTGCAACACCTTTACTACTTCATCTATCAACTCTGTACTCTTTTGGTATGTTTGCAAAATATCCTTCCTTGCAAAGGAATGAAATACTTCACCAAGCTGTAACTTGTATAAAGGGGAAATTTTATTTAGGTCCACCTAACCTTGTTGCATGGGAATTTGCAAGAATTGTAAAAATACCATTGGTTCAAAATGCAACTACACATCCAATAGATATTTTAGTGAATATCCAGAGGCTTCAAAAGATTCACCAACAAATTTTTCAAATAATTCTTCCTTTTTATCACTCTTCTCCTTCTCTCCACTACTAGAATATTCTTCAACATTCTTCTCTAGGAGATGAAGTGTCTTGTTTTTGTGCCTTAATCTTCTCCTTATCAGTACTTCTAGAGCACTTTTCTACAATCTTCTCATCTACTAAAGGAAAAGTTTCTTCTTTCTGTACTTTATTTTTCTTCGAGAGACCTTGCATGTCTTCTTTATTTTGGTTGGTATCTGTGTCCATATCTGGAGAGGGAAAATCCTATTCAACTTGAGCTTCATCCTTCTCTGGGACATCCTTCTTATCATCTTCCTTTTCTTCAACAATATTATCCACAATTGGAGGGGTATTATTTGTTAGTATGTATTCCTATCCAAACTCATGCTCATGTTGTTTTGCAACAAATACATTGTCTTCTGGGAGGGGTGTATTTTGTTGCATCCGATCTTTATTACTCGAAGGAGCTCTCAACCCTTTAGCAAGCTCTTCAACCTTTTGTAGTGTCTCTTTCCTTAGACTCTCAATATCTTCCTTGTCTCTACTAATAAGAGCATTAACTCTTTGTTTTGTCCTGAATTTCTTGTTATACAAATTTGACAACCTGCATCTATCTTCTTGAGACAATATGGAACCAATATTATCCAAGGAAAATGCATTTATCTTTGCATCCTCTTCAATAGCTTCTTGTATTCTTGTAGTTAAATAAATTTTCAGATCATCAGGAAATTGATCTTCTATCTTATCTAGGCTAGTGTTGAATGTTACCATATACTCAACTATAGCCTCTTCAATTATTTCCTTGTCTTCATCATCAACATCCATAAACATTTTAGCAGTTTCGTTTAGCATAGAAAACTTTGCAATAATACTGAACAATGCCTCAAAAGTAATGGGAGTATGTTCCCTAATCGAATGGGTATTCTTATATTTCTTACTCTTTTCTCTTCTTCGAAAAAAAGAAGCTTTCTTTTCCTTTTCAACTTCTTCTTTGCTTAATGTGTCTACCACATCGAATTTTGTTCTTTTTGCACTGGTCTCTTGAGAGACTTGAGACCTCTTCTTCTGGACCAATTGTGGTTTCTCCTCTTCTTTATCTTCTTCATCTTCATAGCTGATTTACTTCTCCTTGATAGCATTTTCTTTCCCTCTCCTCTTAGGAGTCTTCTATGCTTCAAGGGTGCTAGTTGTTCCTTTCTTCTTTTAACTTCTTGTAGACTTTATTTCAAAGGACTTAGGAAAATCAAGGGAGGGGTTAGAGGTCCTAACTAACCTTCTTGTACTTGGAGTATCTCATGAAAGAGAATATGTGGCTTTGAATTTCTCTGCAAAACCCTTGGGTGAGTTCACTATCTCCTCCAACTGAGATTTCATCTTCTCAACATTTTTTGCAATATATTTCTTCTTCCTCTCAAGGTTTAATTGAATCTTTTTCTCTTCATAGGTGCCATACCTTTCAAAAAAAATATCTCTAGGTTTACTTAGCACAAATTTTGCAAGACCGGTGAGCTCCACTTGTATCACTTCATATCCAAGCTTCAAAACCCAAACTATTTTGGGTTCCATTGCTTCCATAGAGCAACAATCTCTATTAACCATTAATGTTATGTCATTCTTATACTTGTCAAAAACACTTACCAAAATCTTGTACCTCTCTTGCATTTTTTCCAAAAATGTCTTAAAGAAACCCCACAACATAGATTTATGGGTTTCTAGGTTTACTAAGCTTCTCAAATGATCTCTTATTTGAACAAAAACTATAATATTAACTAACCATATGATGTTCTTTGTTCTAGGCACCTCTTTAAGAAAGTAAAACAACAAGTAGATAATTAGGGTACCATATTGGAAGGGGTACCATGTTTCTTTGGTATTCTACAAATTCTCCATGAATTCTTAGGAGATCACACAAATCTATGTCTTCACCTTCTTTCACCATCTAGTGAGCTATATGAGTTGTGATGGCCAAAACAGAGTTATCTCTAATTTTATAAAAGATCTTGTTGCCTATCAACATTGAAGAATACTTCACCACTAGGTCATTAATATCATTAACTGTTAGGGATCATTTATCAAACTTTTCTTCAGTGAGATTCATTACTATTTAATTCTTCACAACCTTTAGCATTGGAACTGGTCCATTAGAGCACAAATCGATGACCACCCTAATTGCTTCCTTGTTTATCATATGTGGCATGCCTAGCCACATGAACTTGTCATGAATTTGGCTCAGGACATATTTTACCCATTCATCCTCATAACAAAAATTGGAGAAATTATTCCATACATCCAATTTCTTCTTTGTTAGACTCTCATACTTTGGTTTCAGTTCAAAGTCATCTCCAGTCAAAACCTTTTCACAATATTTCGCCATCTTCAAATAATCACACTATTCCATCTTAATATGAATATAGATCCACACATCCTTTGTGTGCATTATGCCACTCAAAAAACTAGAGAATACTCCTTCAGGGTCTGTTTCCATAGATTTATATGGGTGCTTCTTAAATTTAGATCTTGGTCACTTGAGCACATCAATCACTTGAGGAGTAAACATTTTGAATCTTCATAGAGCTACGATTTGTAAGAAACTGATAAATACCTTTGGAATTCATTGGTAGGGTTCCAAAAAACACTTCAGAATCACTTCAACACTTTGCTCTGCTCTCCACTTCAAATTCTCGATCACAAAATGACTTCAACAAACTCAAAATAAAATATAACCCTTTTCCAATGACCTAATATGCATTAGTTGCAATAGTGAAAGGTTAGTTTGAAAAGTTGGTAAACCCTTACCGTGTTGTCACATGTACCTTCAATCACTCTATAAATCTTCACAACAAGATATTTCATACCATATATACCACCAATAGATCAAGCATAACAACCTACACATATATCGGTATGATGAAGACATCAACATCTCACCTTTGGCAGGGGGCTGGAAAGTTTTCTACTAAAACTCCCCCTAAGACAAATCTCTCTATCTAGTTTCCAGAGGAAACATCTTTACCAGGAGCTTGCGTAGACTCATTCTTCACACCATTCTCTTCCATTTTCTTCTAGATCTTGTTCATTTCCTTATTCATTTCCACTAGATCAATCTTCTTCACCAGATCAACCTTCTTCTATGAATTAGAGGGTTTCACATTATTTCTTCTGCAAAACTTAGCTATGTGTCCTGGCTTATTGCATTTGTGACATATGACATATTTTTGCTAAACAAACTTACTTCTTTCCATTTTAGATCTGCATTCAAAATTGTTATTCTCAAATCCATTGTATGTATAACAATAACCTTCGAATGATTGTAACATCATACCATTATTATAACCATTCATCATCCAACTTCTGCATTCACTAGATTTGTGACCAAATCTATTGCATCTATAGCAATAAATGGAAAATGATTGAAAATTTTGATTCATTCTACTTCTACACTCTATTTCTCTATGTCCAAATTTATTGCAAGAATAATAGTAACCATTAAAATATGAATACCTTTATGTAGTTGGTTGTCTAATAGGAGGCCTTTTGAAATATTTCTTCTGTCTGATATTGCTCTTCTTATCTCCAATCTTCATTAGTTCATCAGTCTTCTTTTCAACATTGTTTGAAGTATTATTTTCCTTTGAAATTTCTCCTTTTTCAAAACCTAATCCTTCTTTGTCCTTTGAAGATTTTTGACTTGCAAGTATATCATCAAGAAAGGTGGAGCCTTGCTTAAATTTTTCTTCTTGAATATTTGATTTCTCTAGATCTTTCCTTAGTCACAAATTATTCTTCAATCTTTGAAAATTTTGTAGACTTGTATGTCAATTTGGCATTTAGGCAACCTTCAACTCTTTTTCCTTCTTCAACTTGCAATTTCATATTAGTGACTGTATGATTTGATCGTTTGAGTTGCTCATTTGTTTACTTGAACCTTTATTTAGCTTTCTCGAGTTGCTCCCTCAACTTATTGATGCAATCATCTAATTTCTTAACATTTTCTTTTAGATCTCTATTCTCACATTTTTCTTTATCTAGATCATCAAGGTCTGATTTGAGTTCTCCTTCCACATCAACTTCACATTCTTGTTTAGTAAACCCTTCAGGGATGATCTCTTCTAGAGAAATAGGACATCTCATAGTTTTCATGTGTTCAACCTCCAAGATCTACCTCAGTGGTTAAGCCAATAGAAGGAACCAAGCTCTGATACAAATTTTTGAACACCCAAAATATTGGGAGGTGGGGTGAATCTTTACTAAAATTCATTAAATTCATCAAATTAAACATCCATTCAAAGCATAACTTAAAAATTGTAGAAATGGAAAGGAACAATTAAAGCATGCATCGAAGCACATAACACAAGAACACCAAATTTACATGGAAAACCCTTGAAAGGGAAAATCCATGGCAAGGATTATCTCACAATATATTATAACTAGTTACAATGGAGATTATAGAATGGTGGACTCACTATCCAAAAAGAAAGAATGTCTCACTACCGGTGACTCATTGCCAAGGGCTAACTACTTGTAATATAAAAAGATAGAAGAAGGGGTGGCTCACTACCAAAGATAAACTACTAACAATGCATCTGCAACATGCTGAAGATATAGTTCCAATTAAACTCAAAAAACTAACTTAACACACTTCATACTTCACTACTATCACTTTTCACACTTCACACTATATCAAATCTCACACACACTCTTACTTACATCTAATACAATTCATTCACATCTCATTCATCATGACAACATTGAATTAACCTTGTATATATACCACAACCAACCAAAACATCAATTAGGTCAGCCTAATTGCTTGAACCGTGTAACAACATGACATGTCGGCCAAAAACTACATCACACATGCCTTGTAAAAAGAAACAATATGTGTATAACAACAAAATAGGTTGAAATGACCTATAAAAACTCCCATGATTCTTCTCTATACACATCTTAACTCGACATGACCTAAAAACCTTTAGGTCAGAACCGTTGGTGAAGCAAAAATTGAATAAACCAAATTTTCATTCACAACTGAAAAAGTGGACCACCAATTCATTCACCACTTGGAGTGAAAAAAATATGAAACCTTCCAACACTTCCTCAAAATTTCATAGCATACTATTCATCTACGATGGAATGCAGAGCATTCAAACATGCACTCTACACCTGTAAATTTTCCATTACTAAGCCAAACACATTGTCATCGATATATTCAACTATAGAATACATAAAACCCAAAAATATTTGGATTTAGACATGTCTAACACGTACCATGAACACCTCAAAACCACATGACAAGATTTTTCATAGTAGAGCAATACGAACCACAAAATTGTTCCTCTAAACATTGAATATGCTCACTGGGACTTAGTCAATTCTCCAGAACACTTAGTCTTCTTTAGATTAACATTTCTACATTTCTACAATGGATTTCCATCAATGAAAACACCATATATCAACATTCTCATGCTATCAACACCTATTTGGTGGTTGCACATTTGAGGTGCATACGTTTCATTGTGGCTGACTTGGAGAAGATTGTTTGAGGTTGTAGAGGATATATATGCAAGGTCAATTGTTGGAGAAGTATGTGGCATGTTGTGTGGTTCAGAATGATGTGTATGTGATCAAGTGTTGAGATCAAAGTGTTATTAAAGATAGAAGAATAAGAAGAATAAGATGAATGGATTGACCATTGATTTTGATGATTGCTCCAAAAGATCTAGCAAGTCTATGATCCATCAAGAATTTATTAGAGATGGTGACAAGACAATGCAGGATGAATGTAGGATGATGAGGTGCTCACATATTGGGATTGGGATATCTGGTCATTCCTTATTGTTGGATATAACACATAAACATGATGCATCAAGGTATTGATGACCAAGATGGCGTTGTATCTAGTGTAATGGACTTTGAATCAACAAACATATAGGATAGTTCTTGTTCACACATTGACATACAAAAACCTCATTGGAATGTAAGTTAGAAGCTTAGAATACATTGGACCAACTCATACACAATAGTCAACAACATACCCTAAATGACCTTCCTACACACAACCAAGGAACTATGTGCCAAAATTATATTACAAGATTACCCACAATCACAAAAAAGGAAAGATCATGATCGATGCCCCATTCCTTTCTCTCTAAATCATTTTGATAGACATCATCAAGAGGTCCTAGGAATGGGTCATTAAGATAAATCATAAGAAAATATCAAAGACAACCAGTCAGTGTCATCTATATGTCTTTCCTTGTTTAATTTAGCTAAAGTGATAACTTATACAAATGCCCATTATAGGAAGGATACATCTTAGGACATGTTGATCAAAGGTTTCTTGATGTTAGGAAGATGATGCTAAGATGAGCCATTGATACAAACTTCATTGACGTATTTATCTATGATCTAGAATTTAGAATTTGATAATTAAGTTCTCACTTTATGACTTGCTACACTTTCTTTCTATTTAACTTGCCAAAGGGTGAAGGCAACGATCAATTTATTATGGGTGAGGATTTATTACGGGTGAAAGTGAGATGGGATGGATGGTTTTGTGTTTTTTGGAATATGTCAATGTTTTTGGTATTTTGAAAATGTTTTGAGGCTATTTTTGGTCTTTTTGAAAGTTTATGAATGTTTTGGGATTTTCAGAATATTGAATGTTTAGGATTTTTCTCTAAGATTTTCCAATTTTTTTGGAATTTTTTGGATATTTGAATGTTTTTGGGGTTTTCCAATATTTGAATGTTTTGAGATTTTTGGAATATTTGGATGTTTAGGGATTTTCAAGGAGTTTTGACCAAGAACCTAACCTAGGAGACCTATCCTATGGGTCTCGAGGGTTGATCAAAGATAAGCCTTTCCTATGTTATACACACAAAGACCATGTAGTTCAACGGACTCAACCCATTTACTGGATGAAGATATGAAAAAATGATGGAAAGTCATTTTATTATGAGGAACTCCTAAAGGACTAACCTATGGTGTCTCAGGGGCACATCAATGATGTCCTTGCCTATGTTGAACCTCAAAGATGACGTAGTTTGACTAGGGTACCCCTTTTTTTTTGGGATTTTTGATGTTTTTACCCTTTTAGGGATTGTGATGTTTTCTGAAGGTTTTGGATTTTAGCTGTACAAGAATTTGGATGTTTTGGATTTTCCGATGAACATTTTACAAATGTTTTTGGTGTTTTTGATGAGATTTATGATGACCTCAAGATATACAAGGACCCAAATTTCCCCCAACATGATAGGTTAGACTACTTTGATATACGTAGGACAAACTGACCTTTGAAATATGCCAAGTAGTACTAGAGAGATATGATACTTCCGATCATCAAGCCACGATAAGGATGCATATGGGTGATGGATGAATGGTAGCACAAAGAATGATGGGGTCAAAGATCCAAAGAATAGAAGGGGGTGATTTATTTACATAAGGTGCTTGTTTGCCAGGTTTTCACCAAGCTACTTTCCCAAAGTGCCACTAAAATGGTTTTCACTAGAGGATGAATTTTTTCTTTACTTTTTTCAATCCATTTTCTTATTTTTTTAGATTTTGATCATTTTTTGTATTTTTTGGTTTTATACCCTTCAAGCCTAGACATAAAAATTTTTGAGATGCAAGTTTTTAGTTGGCTCCTACAAGGGTTTAGCTTCAAGTTTTGATAGTTGATATGCTGCAGATCAATAGCTTGTGGTGGCAACGAAGGGACCTAACTAGTTAGGCTCAAATTTTCCTTTACTATCTTGATCTGGTAGATTCTTTTGATTCTGCTTTAGGAAAAGATCTCCTACCTAGAAGGACCAATATTTCATTCTCTTGTTAGAACTCTATTCTAGTCAAATTTGATATACTTGTAAGTGATTAAGGGCATCAAGATGACACTCATCTAGGAATTCTATCTCATTCTATCGAGATATTATGTATTCTTCATCGGTGATCAAGTTCTATAATGACACTCACAATGATGGGAGCTCAACCTCAATGGGAAAGATAAATTCTGATCCATAGACCAAGGAGAAAGGGGTTGCACCTGTTGGTGTGTGGATACTGGTTCCCCAAAGAGTGGGATTTAGTTGCAGATGCCAGCCACGACCAACTTCGTTGATTATCTTCTTCAAGATTTTTAGGATGGTTTTGTTGGTAGCCTCTGCTTGGCCATTGCCTTGGGGATAATACAAGGTAGAGAATTGGTGTTGGATGTTACGTTTTTGGCACAACTCTTTCACATCCTGATTCTTAAAGGGTGTCCCATTTTCTGAGATGATGGTTTGTGGGACATCATAACGATAGATGAGGAAATTTAGGCTTAACTTAGCAATCTGCTTCCCCATTATGTAGGTCATATGGATGGATTCTACCCACTTAGTGAAGTACTTAGTGGTAGTTATGATAAAATTATGACCATTAGATGAGGTTGGGGTGATTTTTCCAATGAGGTCAAGTCCCCATTACAAAAAAAGGCCAAGGTGTGATTATAAGTTGTAATTCCTAAGCTAGTGGATGAATCAGATCTCCATGTTGCTGACATTGGACACACATCTGCACATACTAATGAGCCTCCTTCTCCATGGTTGGCCATACCCAGTCCTCAACAATTTCTTAGCTAATGTTGTACCACTATAATGGGAACCACATACACAATCATGTACTTATATTAAAGCAATTAAGGCTTCCTCTTGGTTAAGACATCGTAGTAACGTTCCTTTGATGCTTTGACGATAAAGGCTATCACCTAAGATCATGAATCGAGATTCATATTTAAAAAATGTCTTTTTAAAGTTTGAGGTGATATTAGATGGGAGGGTTCCTCTGCTTAGGTAGGTAAAGATGTCATGATATCAAGGGGATCTAGGACCAATAATGACACATGCGAATTCAGATTCAGGGATTTCAAAATTTGGCACGAGAATTTGTTCTACCAAAAATTCACATTGGAGGACATTGTTCGACATGTCTAATAGTGATCCAATGGTTGCCATGGCATCTGTTGCTATGTTGTTCATGTGAGGGATCTGCTCAAAAGTTATGTCTATAAAGAGATCTTTGAGAATCTCCACCATCTTCTTGTAAGGGGTGAGCTTGTCATCTTTAGTTTGATATTTGTCATTGACTTGGTTAATGACTAGTCATGAGTCTCCATAGACTTTCATTTCTTGAATCTGCCATTGAACTACTATCCTTAAGCCTATGATTAGGGCTTCATACTCAACAATCCTATTAGTGCATGAAAATGATAGCCTGTATGACTTTGGAATGCAATCACCTCGAGGTGTGATGAAAATAATACCTAATCCAGATCCATGTTGGGTGAATGATCCATTAAAGTACATTTTATATTGATCTGTGAGGTTGATAAGGAATACCAATTCATCAGGAAACTCAGATACCAAAGGATTTTCTGCATAGATGGGTGCTTCTACTAGTTGGTCTGTGAACACTTGTCCTTTGACTGATTTGCGCTCCACATACTCTATGTCAAACTCAGTTAAGATCATTACCCATTTGGCCATTCACGCTGTGAGAGTTGCCTTAGCTAACAAAGATTTTAATGGGTCTATTTTGTAATGAACTTGATTTGATATGACAACATAATCTCTGAAATTTTGTGAAGCAAAAAATATTGCTAGGAATGTTTTCTCTATAGGTGAATAGTTCATTTCATAGCCTCCAAGGTTTTCCTAATGTAGTAGATAGCTCTTTCCTTTCCATTCTCATCATGTTGTGCCAAAAGAGATCCTAGTACCATTGATGTTGTTGAGATATATAAGATCAATGACTTGTTTGGTATTGGCGGCATAAGCACTGGAGGTGTTAGTAGATAATCTTTGATCTATGGGAAAGATTGATCACATTTGTCCATTTGCAAGTTATCCATTTATGAAGGAGATGTGAAAAGGGATGGATCTTATCTGATAGCTACATTATGAACCTTCTGATGGACCACGACCTTTCTTATAATCCTCTCATTTGTTTTAGGGTTTGTGGTGGTTCCATGTCGAGGATGGCTTTTACCTTTGCTGGATCAATTTATATCCCTCTTTGTGAGACAATGAAGCCAAGAAGTTTCCCTGATGTAATCACAAAGACACACTTTTTTGGATTCAGTCATACCTTGTATTCTTCAAGCCTGTTAAAGATGGGTCCTAAGACTAGTATGTGCTCACTTCTTTTCTTTGATTTTTCTAAAATATCATCCACATAATCTTCAAGTGTTTTTTGGATCATGTCATGGAAGATGAGGGTAATTTATCTTTGATAGGTTGCTCCTAGATTCTTCAACCTAAATGGCATCACATTCCAACAATATGTTCCCCATGGACAAGTGAATGCAGTTTTATGTTGATCCTCCTTGGCGATTATGATTTGATTGTAGCTTTATCTGTGTATGACCATGCAAAGTTAGCTCTCCGTTCTTTCCAGAATGTTGCTAGGTTCTTCTATTCTTCATCCAACAAGGATTTGACGTAGAAAGTGATCTGGGGTGCTTCTTCTGTTCCTAGATTGACCAGGGTAGCCTTTTTTGCTAGCACTGCTAACTTTTCAGGATGCATTTCACAAAGGGGAAGATTGAATCCCTCATCCTTGGGTGCCTCAGAGAGGTTTTCACCCTTAGATGCGTCCTTTCTTTTTACTATTTTAGGATTAGAGAGTGCTAGTGCTATTTTTTCTCAAGAATCTGCATGTTAGTTATACTTCATCAATTTTGCAACTGAAGGATTCAATCGTCCCTCCATAGTATGCCCCTATGTCTAGCTCTATGTCAAAACCTGATTTGTGATCTGCCCTGGATAAGTTGTCGCAGAGTCCCATGAATTTTAAGATCGATTTATCATTTTTGAATCAATCAAGAATTGGTGGTCCTTGTTGGTTCATGTCAATAAGTTATGGGTGTACTAGGTGTAGTTCAATGGGCTGATTACTTTGATCAAAGGATGTAATGGATATCATGAATATGGATTTATTGTCAAATAGGTCACCCATATCAAGAGGGAAGTCATCTAATGTTGTATTATGCAATGTAGGTAACCAAGAGGAAGCCTCAACCAATTTAACATAAGTACCTTTTCCAAAAAGGGCAACCTTGCAAATAGTACAACCTAAACAAAGATTCCTTAATCGTTTCTCAGGAATGATAGGTTCTAGCAAGCCATTATCATTTTGTCCCAGTTTCTCATTCTTGTTTTAACCCATTCCCTTCATGAGCTGCAAGCCTTTATTAGTATCTTCCATAGGAAGAATAGGGATAGGTCGTTCATCCTGATAGAGGAGTTTGGAGATATCCTCCTTGTTGACATCTTCTTGATTCAAATTTCCCCATTTGGTGAAGGTAGTTGCTGCCATATTGATTGTTTTGGGATCTTTGGTGCTAGATGTAGGCTTCCCATGAGCTTGAGGAGAAAGAGGTAATTATTCTAGGACAAAGGTATCCTTTAGGAGCTTATAATTCCCACAACCATCATCTTGGATTACTACTTTTATGTCAGGGATGTTCTACACAATGGGTACATATTTGTTGCTAAGGTAGATGCAATAGATGATAGATTAAAAAATGAGGTAGGTATGGATGTAGGCCCTTCATCATTTTTAGGCACTTGGGGGATCTTATAGAACCTAGCCTCAAGGTTCTTGTAGTAGGAAAAAGTCTTAGGATCTCCATAGTTGGTAATTTCTCTACCTTCGAAAGGAAACTTGACACATTGATGATAGGTTGAAGCAATAAATTTTAAGGCATGAATCCATGGTCGACCAAGTAGGATATTGTACATAATGTCAAGATCTAGCACTTGGAAAGTAGTTTCTACAATAATAGGTCCCACTTGAATAGGTAATGCAATGATGCCCTGTGATACCTTCTCTTGTTTGTCATATGCCCTGATGGTGGTACTCTTTGTATTTTCAATGGTATCTTATGAATAGACCAAGTCTTTGATAAATTTAAGGGTACAAATATTTATACAACCACCTCCATCTACTATGACTCTTTTGACCTTATTATTATGAATGTAAACCTCAAGATGTAAAGCATGATTATGAGATGGTTACGATGGTAGGTCTTTCTCAGAAAGGTAAGAAGATTATCGGTAATGTGCCCTACCATAGCTTGAAATTGATGTGTATCAATATCTTTGGGGACAGATGACTCTGATAAGGCTTTCTCTAAGATGTGTGGGAGATAGCCTTAAGAGTTATAAGGTTGATATATGTGTTGGGGTCTTCTTAAGCTAGTCTAGGAGATTGTACTTGCTGGGATTTAATGTGGGAAAAGTGGGTTATGCCCTAGACTGGGATGGGACTCCTTGGATAGTGACCTTTCAACGCCGTGTGGTGACTCCACACTCGACACTAGGTCCTTTGATGGTGATGACTGTAATGATGATATCACAAGATGCAACCACATTTGAATAGCTATGCTGTATGTTTTTATAATCCTTAACTTTCCCATTGCTGCTCCCCTTGTTATGATTTGGCATATAGTTCTTGTATATCTTGAGATCCTGATTCCCAGTTGGTACTTCAACAAAGATGGTGTCATTTTCTATGAGATCTTGGATGATGTTATTGAGTCTCATGAAATTTGTGGTTTTGTGTCCTTTGATTTTATGAAAGTCATAGAGATCATTCTCATTGTACTAGGATGGTTTCTCTTGCAGTTTTTGGTAATTTTCAAAGTTTGGCAATGTTGTCCGATTTGATTCCACCAAATTCTTCATGATGGTTTCAATAATCTCAGATAACTGTGTATAGTTGTGCTTGGGATAGTTGTTCTTGTTGGTAGTTTTTCATTGTTGCATCTCTGTGTTGGTCATTTGATTGTTTTGAGGGGATATTGTTTGTTTCACAGCTGGTTGTATGCTAGCAACTTGATTGTTGTTGGGTCTAGGTGCATTTAGGATCACCTTAGAATCTACTGCACCATCATTTGTCACATTTTTTTTTTAGCCCAGACATGAGGTTTGTCATTTTAACTAGTTGATGGGCGGTTGTAAGCTTGATTATTCCCTTGTGAGATTAGAGCACATTCAATGTTAAGGGCTTGAGGGACACGATCGTCATAAGATGTGATGCATTGCATTTTCAAGTGGAATGAGAGATTAGGATCTAGATTGGCTATGATGATTCCCACTTGTTGTTCATTAGGAAGGGCCCACTCGCTCTTATTGTATTTTTGTCTCCATCATTGTAAGAAATTGGTGAAATTTTCTCCTTTGGTTTGTTTAAGAGTTTACAACTCTTTTAGACTAACATCCATGTCGAGATTAAAGGAGAAGTGGTTGATGAATTTTTTAGTGATTTCTTGAAAATTTTTGATGCTAGGAAATAGATGAGAGAATTAGTCCATAGCAAGACTTGTTAAGCTTTGATGAAAGAGGAACATTAGATATGAATCATTATAAGCTACCTCCATACACATGATATTGAATTCTTTGACATGGTCTAGAGGAATTCCTCTCCCTTTGTATTTATTGAATTTGGGGATCTCAAATCCGGGACGAAATGGTACCATTAGAATGTTGTGATCAAAGGGGTAAGGACATAGGTTCTATGTATGAGGTTTTTTGGTATTATCCATTTGAAGGTCTTGCATTTCTTGGGATATAACCTTGATTTGTGAAGCTAAACCATCTTGCAAATTTAGTGGAGGAACATATAATGAACTGAAGGATGAGTTGTATATGGGATTTTGATATGATGGTGTGTTGTAGGGGGTATATGGTGGAATGAGATTATGTGAAGGTGATTGAGGTGTCGATGTGTATGTTTCTAGCATGTTTGGATTGACGATGTTCTATTGGGGGTTATAGTAGGAACTTTGTTGCTATTGTTGTTATTATTATTATGCTTGGGATTGTTGTTGTTATTGTGCCATGATGACTTGCTATTGGGCCTGATGTTGTTGCTGTGACGCGATGGATTGCTGTTGGGCCTAATGTTGTTGTTGTGTCGTGATGGCTTGCTATTGGGCCTGATGTTGTTGCTGTGCCACGATGGATTTTTGTTGGGCCTGATGTTGTTATTGTGCTGCGATGGCTTGCTATTGGGTTCGATGTTGTTGTTGATCTACTAAGGATGCTTGATAGGCTTCTTGCTGTTGTTGTGTGTCTAAGGTTTCTTTCTTTTTTTTTTGTTGTTGTTGTTGGATGGCTTGCTAATAAGATTTTTGTTCTTGTTGTAAGGGTAAGGTATGATTTTGCAATATAGGACTAGTTGATTGTTGGGATATTTGTGATATATTGTGGGTGTTGATGTTTTGGATGGGTTATGAGTGTGGGATGAAAGGTTGAGAGTTTACTTGGTTCAACATTCCTTGTAAAATGGTGGATTGAGATGGAGGAATGTAAGTTTGATATCCCATTTGATTTTGCATGGTGAGGAGGATCATGGGGAAGGATGTGGATGCTGGCGTTAGAATTGGCAATGGTGTCAACCTACTAGGACCTTGAGTCCATTGATTGAAAAGAGTCCCTTGACTAATGTTTAAGGATTTTCCTTATGTTTGAGATGTGATCAAGGTACTTCCTTGATTGATAGGGTTCACACCCAAGGTGTTGGTTTGATTTGGATCAATGATATATGATTGGGATGATTCTTGCGATGATAATGGTATAGATAATCCTATGGAAGGATTGGGTAAAGATATCCCTATTTGCATTGAAGGTTGACTGTGTGATACAGTATGCCCTTGCATGATACTTTGAGATACTTGGTCTATACTACTTTGTGTGATGGTGGGAATACTTGTGGTAATCATGGATGTAGATGAAGAGGGATGTCCCTGGTAGGTGGAGGTTGTGGTGAAGTAATGTAGGTCAAGGGGTTTATGTAGTTGTTTGAATTTTTGGGGATGAGAGGAGCAACAATGGTAGGCATCCAATTGGTTGTTGGAGGTGGAGGATTGGTATCAAGAGTACCCACAAGTGAATTTCTTTCAAATGTAAGAGCTAGAACAAAGGCCTTAGCAAGGATAGCTACAAGATTAGGAGTACATGTTTGATTTATCCCTGATGGTGGAGTGGTGAAGCCTTGTGCCAAATTTTGTGCCATAAATGATGGAGAAATAGGAGTTATATTTTCAAAGGCTTGATGCTCCATGATTTCTTCCTTAGTGAGTTCAAAGGGATTTTTTGTGATGTCTTCTATTTCATATGGTCCTATTGGTGATGATGGTTGTTGTGATGGCATGAATTGGATTCTTGGGTGGAATTATAGAGGATTTGGATCACTTGAGGTAAATGTGACTTTGGTTTTTTCCATGATTCTCTTGTATTGTGATCTCATTTTTACCATAAATTTTGGGTCACTGATGGGAGAGTTGTGTTGAGATTTTAAATGTTTGAACTCTCTAGTGAACTCAAATTTAGGTAAAAGGGACACTCGTAAGTATTTTTGGAGCAATGATGATGATGAGGAATAAAAATATGGGTGATATGGAAAGTGATCTTTGCAATCATTTTGGGGTGACACTTTTGACCGAGTTTGGTGTTTTGATTCTAGGATGTTGATGAACTTGGGAATATTTAGGGTAGACTCATGACCTTCAAGGTAAAATAGTTCAAGGATGATGACTAACTTAACTAGATGCTTGGAAAATAATACATTTCACATACAACTTCACAAAGTTAGAGGTTTGGTTTGATTTGATGCTTAAGTCAAAAGATGTTGGTGTGTTTGAAATTTTTGCAAAGATAGATGAGGCAAAGCATGAAATTTTGATGAAGGGATGGATGAAATGTTTGACCCAATGTTAACTTAGAATGAACCTACATTTTCCAAGACCACAGTAGTGAGAATGATGCTAGACCTCTAAAATGTTGAAATCCTAAAAACCCAATGTTGACTTTAGATGAGAGGATAAATGGGGATGTTTAAACCCATTCTCCTTCTCCTATCTAGAGCATAGTAGTTTCTTAACAAATGAAAATTATTGTGACAAATAATTACAACCCATTTCCTATTGCATGTTGAGTTACAATGTCCATGTCTGAAATGACGGGATGCAGGTTTCACTTAACAAACTTTGATTGTTTGATGGATCATTCAAATAAGTCAATTAGCTTGAAAAAGATTTGGATTCTAACCCATAAAGAATGTATACATGTCTGGATGTCTTCTTAGTGCCCATTCATAAAATTTTTACAACAATTTATTTCTCTTTAGGTATAGTGTTGTAGTGCGGTTTTTTATTTCTCTTGAATTAAGGTGCCTAAGTTTGTAATGACGACGAGTAGACCTTGTTTTGGGGATTTTAATCCCGTGTGAGATCATTAAAGAAGAAGAAAATAATTATTACCAAGTGAGAGGTGGTAATATGGGCCTTCTAACCAAAATATCTACTCTTTTTTCTTCTTTATCTAAGATAGTTTCAAAAATTCTCCACTGATTGTATGTTTCTTTGGTTTCAAAAGTGAAGCTTCTCAAACTGCTGATAATATCCGTTTGTTCTCCCTCAATATATTCAAAGTTTGGTTGAATGATAGCACTTAGAAGTTTGGGTTGTAAAAAAGGAGCATCCGGTCTCCAAATGGTCATGTGGGGTTCAATTTGTGTCTAGTTTATCTTGCTTAAGTGAATTGATTTTACAAACACTCTTCTTGATTAAGTTTCCAAACTAAATGTTTATGTCAAAAACATCATAAATTTCACAATGTCCATTTCATGAAAATCATGAGATTAGAGGCATAATTGCCTATGTTGTCTTTGGGGAATATGAATTATGATAGAGTCAAGATATTTAGAAGTCACTAAGGATAGAAACCCTTAGGACAAGCAACAATATCAAAGATAAATCAAAAGGCACCCATATTTACCAAAGTGTTTGAAATTTTGAAGATAGTGGATGTTTGTTCTTGGAACATTTTGGAACTAAGCAATGTATCAAACTGACCCACAATCATATACAATCCTAGGTTCAAAATGGATATACTTTGTTGAGTTCCCACTTGGATTTCTCCAAACGCAAAACAATGCAAACAGTTAGAGATTTGGCGACATTGGCTCCCCCTTTCTCAACATACACTTCTCAGGACCACCAAATCTCAAAATCCTTAAAATTCGAAGATCGAAAGGATTTTTCTATTTATACAATTGAATAGTAAGAATGTGGGACGACTTCAGAATGAGCATTCTTGCACCAAAAAGTATTAAGGATTTTTGGATTTCTAAAAAAAGTTTCGTAATAAGGACTTCCAGTTTAGGCGTGTAATGATAAAATCCTTGTGAGAGGTCTCCCAACCCTTAGAACAAGGGATTTAGACATCATCAAGACTCCGGGTTGGTCACAATTTTCATTGTAACCATAAATTTATATCATGGTTTGGATGAGCTTGGCTTTAGCTTGTTACCACTTGGGTCGTTCCCTTGGGGTGAGTAATTTTTCCCACCAAGGTAGGCACTCTAAAGATAGACAGTAGCAAATAAGTATATTTGTAGTTCGACCACCTAAGTTGCGTAAAGAATTTAGGGGGAGCACACACAATGCCTTTCCTTCACACTCGCATGTTTGTTCAATTTTAGCTCCAAATCAAAAGGTGTAGGTAACATTTTAGATAACCAATGCCACCAAAAAACTTTTGATTCTCAAGATTGTTGTGAAGCATGAGAGAAGTGCATATGCATCTAAATAACACAAATTGCAAAAAACACTACATGAAAAATCAAACACAAGTTTATTTTAATCCTCAAATAAATGATGAGTTCTTTTTATAGCACCAAAAACCAAGTGTGAGTTTGCTTGTTCAGTTTTAAGCCCAAGGTAAGATGATAATATGAAGGTTCAATTTTAATTCCATTTGAGCGTTCATTTTAAGACCAAATTGAAATATAGTGAGGTCCTAAAACCAAAATTAGAAAGCATGAAATTTGGGTTATAACTACCCCAAAGCGTTTAAACGCTCTTTACAATTATATAATTTTAGATAGAAGAGAGTTTCTTCATTTCAACTCCATGTCTTTCAACCTACAAAACCCTGTTAGTCTAACAACGAGAACATAGTCAGACACACATTAGTAATAAGATAAGTCCAAAAAATTAAGGCACATGTTTGTAAAAAAGTTTCTTACCAGAGTTGGGCATCACTGATTTGAAGTTTGGGCATCACTTTAGTGAAAGTGGGTGTCGCTCTGCAGCAAAATAATGAGCACGATAACATCGCTATTTGGACCGATGTCGTTGATAACGATAGTCTCACGATTTGTAATTTTAAAGTGTTACTTTGGTGAAATCAGGTGTCGCCGTTTAAATTCTTTGATATCTCCAGATTAATTTGGCATCACCAAAATTAAATCGGTGTTAGTGCATTAAATGGGTGTCACTGTTTCAAAGTGGGTGGGTGTCACTATATGGCGATGCTTTATAGAGGGCATTATTTTTTGTAATCTGGGCGCCACAACAACTTGCAAAATATGAATCAAACAAAATTCAAGCTAAAATTTGATTAAATTATTGGTTTTCCCTCCTTCTAGCGCCAAAATGTGAGACGAGGATTGTCGGGGTGGGCCGATTACACTTGAATCATGATGAATCAAAGCATAAATTTTCCAAACATACCTACATCTACAAACATGATCATTTAAAATGAAATCTAAGTTAAGCATGTAATTGAAAATGAAAGCTACAAACTACAAAAAAATAGTTAAATTCCTAATCTAGCCCATTTGAAACTTATCCTATTTTGAAATTGGTGTCATGTTGATTTGAAACAATGACCCTTTCCAAATCCCGTGATTAGTGAGCCTATTTTAGTTGATTCTATGGAAGAGAATCAATGAAACCTTCATGATAAAATGGATTTAAACATGATTTGTGCTAAAATCGACATGATGCAATCTAATTAACATGATATTATGCTACAAATGATCTAATTATACTATTGCTAAACTAATATAAGCTAAGATTTTGCTAAAATATGAAAACGCTAATTCATATATAAACTAAGATGGATGCATAAAAGCCATTAATGGATGCTCTAAGCTATTATGCAATAAAAATGAACTAAAACTAGTTAAAATTGAGTAAAATATGAGTGTGAATGCAAGTTAATTCAACAACATAAGTGCACAATTAAAAGATGGATGAGATTTCAGCAACATGAATTTTGTCTGAAAAAAGATGGATCCATTTGTCTCCAAATAGTGATCTATTTATAGGAGAGAAAATGATAGATGAAGGGTTGAGATCGAAAAGCTTAATCAACGGTTGAGGATGAAAGGAAGAGGAGGCATGGATCAAGGATTCTCATCAACATATGAGAATGCAAGATCACATGGATCAAGGAAATGGTCAAGGGTTTACATTTACCTCAAACAAACACACTTTTGACTTGCACACACAGGTTAGAAGTTGACTTGCTCAAAAGCATAAAAGATAACTTGTAACTCAAGTTACAAGGTAACTTGCATTTGAAGCCAAGTAAATATCCCTTTTTCAAACGATGAAGGAATACAAATATTCTCTTGGAATATTCCCTTTGATTAGAGGAAAGTTAGATTAATGGATAACTAAATAAGATTTAATTTATGCAATTTAGGGGATTTGGAGGAATTAAATGATTTTCATTAAATTAGACGATTTAATGAATAGGGAAAGGGGGAGATGAAATTTAATTAAATAACTTAGGGTTATTTAATTAAATTAGAAGACTTAGGGGATTAAATTAAATATTTTTATTTATTTAATTTAATTAGATGAAATGTTAGCATGAAAGGGGGCGAATTAACCTGATTAAATTTAATTAGGTTAATGGATGAAAATGATGCAATTAATTAATTAGCTAGGCTAATTAAATCAATTAAGCGAAAAGAGGATGGATTTTAGAGGAAATGATGTTAGTTAGCTAATGTGATCCATTGAGAATTTTTTAGGTGTCTAGAGTAATCGACATTGATATTCATATATATGTGAGTTAATCCTCACCATGGTTTTTCCCTGATTAGGATTTTTCACATAAAAAATGGAGTTTTATTGTGTACGGTTGTTTTGTTGATGCTTACTGAGGATTTAAAGGTTAATGAGAGTTTGAATGTTTTAATATATGTCACTGATTAACCCCCTCTCTAATTTGTCCCGTGTGTCTAACAATTGGTATTTGAGTAGAGGTTCCTTAGAACAAGTTTAATTGCTTGAGGTAGATCTAGATGGTGCATAAGAATGGTGTCAAAGCTCCTATGTTCAATGGAACAAATTATGCCTTCTAGAAATCTAGGATGGAAGCCTTTCTTATCTCAAAAGGGGTTTTGTGTATGAAAGTGAGTTGAAGATAGATATACAACACCTGCTACTGCTTCGACAAGTGAAGATGATATTAAGGATTATGAGAATAATGAAAAATAAAGGAATGCTATCTTGAGTGGACTTTCTGATTTAGAAGTTGTGAAGGCGACAAGCTACAAAAATGCTAAAGAGGTTTGGGTAAAGTTGAAAAGTATTTATGAAGGATATGCTAAGGTCAAGCAAGAAAAGATGAAAAAATTGAAATCCAAATTTGAAACCTTGAGGATGTCAAAAGATGAAGATATTGCAGATGCTAAGGGTGGATGAAATTATCAATGCCATATATAGTCCTGGTGGGAAATTGGAGGAAAGTGAAGTTTTGAAAAGGGTATTGAGAACCCTTCCTAAATATTATAGTGCTAAAGTTTCTGCTATTGAAGAAGATCATAATTTGGATCAATATACTAGAGATCAAATGTTTGGTGCATTAACTACTTTTGAATTAAGAGAATTTGACCAAGATTCTTCAAGAAAAGAAACTATTTTTAAAGTTAGCAATAAATAGAGGAATGATGAATCTGATCCGGATGATCAAGATCAGGTGGACACAAATTTTGTAAGAAGACTAAAAAAGGGAACTGGAAAATACAATGGTAAGTTACCCTTCAAATGTTTCAATTATGGACATATAGTTAATTATGCTTCAAAATTCCCAATAAATGTTTCAAATGATAAACAAAATGATCATAAACATAAGTCTTTCAAGAAGAGTTATTATGTTAAAAAAGACAATAGTATATCTGATGATGAGGAATTAGACTCTCCAGATGATGGAAGTGATGAATTCTTGTTCACATATTTGAATTCTGGAACTAATTCTACTAACCTTGAAAGATGTCTAAAGGAAATTTCTCAAAAAATAGGTCACATTATTAAAGGAACTATGTTAAATTCCTTTCTTGCAAGAGACGAGAGAAACTACTCAATAATTGAAAACAAATTCTCAAATCATATGACAGGTGATAAGAGTAAGTTGGTTAAACTTGAAAAATTTGATGGTTGTCTTGTTAAGTTTGGTGATGATACATTTGCTAAGATCTGCGGAAAAGGTTCAATTAGTTTTGATGGAAAACATAAGACAGATGATGTTCTTTATGTCAAGGGTCTCCAAAATAATATTCTCAATATAGGACAAATGTGTAGCAAAGGGTATAATCTAGTGTTTCAAGATGATGGTTGTGAAATAAAAAAAGGAAGCTCTAAAAATTTGGTTGCTGTAGGAATACAAACAAAAGGGAATGCTTATCAAATCAAAGGTTCTAGTGGTAAGTGCTTTACGACTCAAATTAACAAAATTTTTCTATGGCATAGAAGACTGTGTCACATTAATTTTGATAGCCTAGTGAAGATTAACTCTACTCAAGCTACGAGAGACATGCCAAGAATTACAAAGCCTATCAATGTAATTTGTAAAGAGTTTCAAGATGGAATATAAAAAAATAAGAGGTTCAAGACTAAGGGATATTCTACTACAAGACCTTTTGAGTTGGTGAATAAAACCTATGTGGAATTAACAGAACAAGAAGCTCTCAAGGTGACATGTATTTTATGTTGTTGATAGATGATTACTCTAGAATGACTTGGGTAACATTTCTCAAAGAAAAAATAGAAGCTCTAGATAAGTTTAAAGAATTTAAATCTATGGTTGAGAATGAAATAGATTTGAAAATAAAGTGTTTAAGGTCTAACAGAGGTGGTGAGTTCACCTCCAATTTTGTGAAGATCATGGGATAAAAAGATAATTATCTACTCCTAGAACTCCACAACAAAATGGAGTTATGGAAATGAAAAATATGATAGTTCAAAAGGCTATAAGAACCATGTTGAAGGAATAAAATCTACTAGATGTCTAATAGAGAGAAGCTATTCATATTTTTGTTTGTATTCTTAATAGAGGTCAAGCAAGAGTGAACATTTCAAAGACCCCCTATGAGCTATGGTATGGAAAAACTCCTATGAAATATTTAGAGTATTTTGAAGTAAATGTTATATCAGAAGAGATGGAGAGAACTTAGGAAAGTTTGATGCAAGATTAGATGAAGGAATATTCCTTAGATATTCTACAAAGAGCAAGGCATACAAGTGTTACAACAAAAGGTTAAAGAAGATAGTTGAGAGTGCATGTGTCAAAGTAGATGAGGAATAGGTAAAATTTTGTTTTCTTTCTGAGATAGAACCTAAAATAGTTATCAAATATTGCAAGGATCAAAATTGGATCAAAGCTATGGAAGAAGAGTTGAGGAAAATTGAGAAGAATTAGACATGGGAACTGGTCCCAAGACCAATAACAAGAATGTGATAGGAACTAAATGGGTTTTTAGGAACAAGTTGAATGAGAATCGAGAAGTTGTCAGAAACAAGTTAAATGAGAATGGAGAAGTTGTCAAAAAAAAGGCTAGTCTTGTGTGTAAAGGCTACTCACAAGTGGAAGGAATGGATTTTGAAGCGAATATTTCTCTTGTAGCAAGAATGGAGGCTATTAGGATTTTTTTGTCTTTTGCAAAAAATAGACTTCAAGGTGTATCAGATGGATGTAAAGTCTGCATTTTTGAATGGTGAGTTAGAAGAAGAGGTATACATTGAAAAAATGGAAGGTTGTCAGCTATCAGAAGATCCTAACATGGTTTGTAGGTTGAAGAAAAAATTGTATGGACTCACATATGATCCTAGAGTTTGGTACACAAGATTGGACAGGTACTTATTGCAACAAGTCCATTCAATAGGCGTATTGTAGATAACAATATTTACTTCAAAGTTGAGAGAGATCAAATCTCGATTGTGGTTGTGTATGTTGATGACATAAAATTTTGTAGAGAAGATGCAAAATGAGTTTGAAATATCAATCTTTGGGGAGATGAATTTCTTCCTTGGGCTACAAATCAATCAATCAGAAAGAGGTATATTCATTACACAATCAAAATATATTAAGGAAATGTTAAGAAGTTTGGAATGGATGACTCTGAACCAGTATGTAATCCCATGGGTACTGGTTGTAAATTGAGAGAAAAGATGAATCTCCTAAGATAGATAAGACCAAATATAGAACCATGATTGGTGGATTACTATATCTAACTACAACTAGACCGGATATTATGAATGTGGTATGTCTTCTGAAAATATTTCAAGAAGATCCTAGAGAATCACATGTGTCTATAGCCAGAACGATATTCAAATATTTGAAGAGCACTCTAGACTATGGTCTATGGTAGTATAAGGATACTAAATTTTATTTGAGTGCTTACATAGATACAAATTGCACAAGTTGCGTAGATTACAAAATAAGTACACGTGAAGGTGCTTTATTTCTTGGAATCATACTAGTCTCTTGGTTGAGTAAGAAGTAGGATTCAATATCATTATCTACTGTAGAGGCAGAATAAGGTGATTCCACAATAGTGGGTTACACTTTTTGGCCAAACTTGACATTGAAATGAACATGTTGAACTAAATATTCACTTTTAGACACCTATAGCTGCTAAACCATGAGGAATTTGAAGATGATGAAAAATAGTGATTTGTGAAATTTTGTTTGTAGATTCTAAATATATATTTTTAATTTTTTTGGAATCAAATTTCATTTCTTTTTCCATCTCCTTCGATAACTAGTTTTTAACAATAAACACCATTTTTAAAGAGTGATGTGTACTATAAACCACATAATTTTTTTCTATGAAGGATAACATTCTATTTTTTTTTTAATTTAGATTTGTAACTACAATATCTAAAGGATGCATTTGGTTTCATAATGTTTTATTGAATATTTTTTAATTATTTTTTAAGTCAAACCAATTACAATTTAGAAATAGGTGTACTATTAGGAGCATAATTTTTTTTGTATGTATCAGAATTCATTTTTTTGTTGTTGGAATAAGGACATCAATACCTAGAGGAAGTGTATTTTTAAGAATTTTTTTCTCTATTTTCCTATTTTTTGTATTGTGAAACAAATACCTTGATGTTCATTGAAAAACCTACATCACAAGAAATAAGATATAAATATAATAAGTAAATTAAATATATTTAAAATTATACTTTTTGGGAAGCTTATAATAAGGACTACATACTTGTAAAACATAAGTTTCTAAATAATTTCATTTGATCCACCAAAAGGTAAATAAAAAGTGATTTTTTATTAAGATTTTGATAGGTGTAGAGGAGACTCCATTATAGACATGGTTTAAAACTATCGGGGTTCTATCCAAGGGGGTTTGATCTAAGGGGGTTTGATCAAACCATATTCAATTAAAATACTTTAAATGGAAACTTTCAAGGCTTAAATCATTACATTTTCTAAAAATATGTGATTTCAGAAAAAAAAAGAAGGATGTCCCAGAAAGTGTAACCAATTATTGTGGCAACACCCAATATATTGCTGCAACAACTTTCTGCACATAGGTTTTGTGGATTAAGTAGACATTTAAAGATATCAAAGTATCATATGATGAACCTATCTCTATCTTGTTTGATAATACAAGTGCTATCAACATTTCAAAAAATTTGGCAATGCATTCAAGAACAAAGAATATCTCTATCTGGCATCACTTTTTAAGATAGAAATTTTTTGAGAATGAAATAAAGTTGGAGTATGTGTCTGCAAAGGATCAAATAGAATTTTTTTCATAAAGGCTCTTCCAAAAGATACATTTGAGTATCTAAAAAAAAGCTAGGGTTTATTGCCCCTCCTTTCAACTAGATGCATAAGATGGAACATCTATCCAAGGGTGTAATTCACAATGAATTCTTTATCTTGGACTAATGAAGGATACCCCTTAGGGGGAGTAGGTAGTGGTGTCTTTGGTTGGTGAATTCAAGGGAGCATATGTTGTGCCTAAAAGTGTGTGAGAGAGAAGTCTAGTGTGTAGGTGTTTCCCCTTTCCATTGATGTCAAAGGGGGAGAGAATATTGAAAAACATGGAGAGAGTGGTGTTTGAAAAATACAAGAGAAAGGGAGAGAGAGCAGTGGAGAGAGAAGTGGCAAGCTGAACTAAGGAGGAGAGCTGCTTGAGTGTTGAGATGCAAAGTTGTTTTTTATTGTTGATGGTTTTTAAGCAGTTATTTCCATCAATAACAAAGGGGGAGATTATTGCACTATGTTTTCGTTGACGTCAACCTATGTAAACCTATGTCAACCTCTAATGTGGTTATGATGAGGTGTTTGTGGTGTTGAGAAGGTGTTGCAGATGCAACATGGTCACTTGGTTTCCAAGTTATTTTGACAAAAATCATATAGAGAGTGTACAATGTGACATGGATGTGTCTTGTATTGTGCTCCACATTTCTTCATGCTTGAAGATGTGCTTATGCAGTTTGGATGTGATGATTAATGGTATTTGAAGGTGTTATATCTAGAGTTTCAAGTTTTGGATCGTGTGATAGTAGAAGATGTGTTTGATAGTATGCTAGACAGTGAATAAGGTTGTCTATGAGAAATGGAATTACTCCACATTTCTCTACACTGAAGTTTCTTGTCTTGCAGATCTAGGAATATGATAATTATTCTTGTATCTATTTCATTTGGAATGTTTGGTGTTTAGCTATTTTGCAAGCTTGGTTAATTTGTTGTGTCTTAGTGGTAGTTTGACTGGTTGCACAAGATGATAGTATTGTTAGTTGCAGGTTTTTGCGATAATGTGTTTGAGTATTCTATGGTTTTGGAATATTCAAGGATGTTGTGTAATGTTGATATGTGGTATGCAAGATGTTTCTAGACTCGGTGAAGTGCGTATGTGGTTTCTTGTTAGTGTTAATGCTGATTTTATTGACCTAGGATGTTAGTGCTATTTGAAGATGCAATTTTTTGTTTGTGGAAGCTTGGTGTAGCATGTTAGTGAAGATTTGGGTCTTTTTTAACCCTTTGTGTGGTTTGCCTTCACTTATTTCCATTTTGGAGGTGTTTAGTGCCAACCTATTTGGTGGTAGCACATTTGAGGTGCATTCATTTCATTGTGGCCAACTTGGAGAAGATTGTTTGAGGTTGCAGAGGATATATATGCAAGATCAATTGTTGGAGAAGTATGTAGTGTGCTTTGTGGTGCGAAATGATGTGTATGTGATTGAGTTTTGAGATTAGAGTGTGAGCATGAATGCCTATTACTAATGGAAGCAGTGAGCAGAAGGTGTCTACATTTCAATGTGCCTAAAGTTGTTAGAGGTAGTGAGCTAAAGGTTGCAGATGGTGAAGATTTTTTGTGGTAGATTATCTTGTTTCTTAGAGGTAGTGAACCTCCTTATAACAATTAATTTCTATTCTATTTCTATTTGGGTAGTGAGCCCTTATTTCTTTTGGACAATGAGACCTTCCGACGATGAGCCTTTTGTAATCAGTGTTGATATTCATATATATGTGAGTTAATCCTCATCATGGTTTTTTCCTAATTAGGGTTTTCTATGTAAAATTTGGTGTTCTATTGTGTATATTTTTTGTGTTGATGTTTCAGTTTTTTACATTCTTGTTGATGCTTAATAAGGGTGTAAAGGTTAATGAGGGTTTGAAGGTTTTAATATACAATTGATTCACCCTCCTCTCAATTGTCCTTTCTGTCTAACAAAATTTTCTCACCTTGCAATTACATAAGGTATTGTTGATAGGAAAGTATAAGGGTGTGCGGGGGGTACCCCCTGCAAGGGGTCTAAGGGATTATCCCTTCGGTGGGGGTTTGGGGGCCGTGTGCCCTAGTGGGGGCTTAAGGGTAGTGCCCCCAAAATCCAAATTTTATGTATATTGTATTATTTTAAATCTAGACTATTCATCATTAGGTCTTAGATTTGACGGTCAATATTTTGTTAGCTTTAATTTCCCTAGAAGACAACTCTATTTTATGAGGGTGTTGTAAATTACAATTATGTACTATGTTGTATTCTGAAAGTTTGATAACAGTTGTGTTGCCCCTAGATATGTGGTTGGTGATACTCCTATGAGAAGCTTTCTCTACAAGTATATTGTAATCTTTCTGATTTTTGAATAATATACTGGGTGAATTTTGGAGAGTGGGTATTTTCTCCTGAAAGGGTTTTCCCAATGTAAATCATTGTTTTGTGGTATGCATGATATTTATGTTTATTTTTATTTAATTTTCTGTAACTGTTGTAAAGATCTATAAATTTTTGCATTATCCTCCTCTCAAGATTAGTGTAGGAATATGTTTCTTTGCTTTAGCTTCCTTACAAGAAACATCCATGGATGTTCTAGCGGAACAGAAGGCTCTAATACCTATGGTCTTCTACATAGATGACCTTGAATAATTTCTACATACCTAGGATATATCATCAAAATTCAATTGAGAAATATCCCCTGCTCCTATGAGGTTTAAGGCATCCATGCAGTCTTCATTTACTCACAAAAATACTAGCTTTATTGACTCTAGAGAGAGCCTATTTTGGTGGGAATTTTTTCAAGAAGAATTGAAATCTTTCTACATAATATTCAAATGGGTTTTCTTCTTGTTGTGACACCTTGAAAATGTCACATCTCTTCATGTCTACTCCCTGACAATAATCTTGGTATTTTTACAAGATATTTTATGTCATTGTTTCCCAACTCAGTACTACATTTCTCCCTAGCCCCATGAACCAACGCAAGACAACACATTTCATTGTGGTTAGGAAGAGTTTTAATCTATGAGAATCTATGGTGTAATCATATCTTTTGCATAAAACATAAAACTCAAATAAGAATGTGTCTGAATATTATGTGATCAATTGATATAAGTTGGCCAAGGCCAAGGGAGGTATATTCTTGAGGTTTACTACCCATTCTTGATTTGTAATAAAAAATTTGAATGTAATAGGATCTACTAGATTATCCACTGCTTCCTCTATCATAATGTTAAGATTCCTTATAGGAGTTCTCCCTTGGTCCAAAGTAGGTATTGGTGTGAGGGGTAGTTCTATATCATTTATTCCCTCAATTGGTCATTCACTTATACCAATATCTTCAAATTTTTCTTGATTTGAGGGGAGAAACCTTTCAAAATAGTCTCTTTGCCTCCACATGCATATATTATTTTAAGCTTTAGATAGCTTCTCCTGTACACTGTTAATGAGTAGTTCAGGGCCAAATTAAAAAATGTATACTAATCCTAATTGCTATAATTGAAAATTCCCTAGTTTATGAAACCAATGAAAATGAAATAACACATAATTATTAATTTTGAACTTATCACCATCCTCAAAAATGGTGCCAAAAATTTAGAAATTCCCCTAATGTCTAATTAACTGATGTAGATAGCATACATATGACTTAATGAACCTATATATCCCAAATTAAGCAACTCATCATTCAAAAGGGGGCTTCATTAAATTGTCAACTAGGGAATCATAAACTTGAGATGATGTTGAATTATGTATGTAGTTGAGAATCCTAGAATCTATTAACTGAATTAGTACATGTAATTGAACAAGTGGAAATTCATCTAAAATCTTCCTAACTTGAATTAAATCTATTTAGAGAATAGGATAAGAAAATAATAACTAATCTAAATGACCTTAGTAACTACTACAATTACTTATCTTTTCATAGATTGTAGCTAATGAATCCCTATGTTGTAGTGTTCTCTATTCAAATAATCACTTAATAACATTGAACATAGTGTAAATTAGAAAATTTAATTCAAAAATTACAATATATCATTCAACGTAATGTAAAATGGAAACTATAATTCAAAAATTATAATCCATAATTCAACTAATCATCTAAACTAGCATGGATTTTATAGTACCTCAAGTGGCCCTTGCTTGAGTTGCTAAAATCCACAATGTCTCATTTCAAATACTAACTCAAAAAGTCATGCAACTAGATTATCCTTCATTATTGTAATCCACACATACACAAAGCTTTAGAAAAAAGTATAAAAAATATGATATTCAATCTAACTTCATGTAAAAATCTAGCTAGTCAATCTCTTATAGATTATTCCCATATATAGGGTCTATGAGAGTCCTCTTATTCAAAAACTATAAACAAAATATGAGCAACCATCAACTCTTTCAAAAACGTAGCAAGAGGAACATGTCCTATTTTAACATAAAAATAACAAGTGGAAGAAGAGTATAAAATTCTGATAAGGACTCTATAGTAATTAAGATGACTGTTGTAACTAGAGAATGTGCCTAATAGAGTAGTCTCTACTATGAACTGCCATTCCTTGTTAGAACACGTCTCTTCTTCCTCCAGGATTATTGAAAGGATGGAATGACATATGGATATTTTTGTCCACACCCTCATACCATCACCTACATCATCTTCAAGATATACACACGTAGTGAAGTTGGTCACCTCCTTTAGCTGTGTTGAGTTGAAATCCTTCTACTGCAGGTTAAGAATCCTTTTGCTACGGGTGGACAAGTTCTTGACTGCAAGGGGTTAAGTCTTATTTCGAAGGATTTTTTCATTATTAACAACTATAATTAATCATAAGATTCTACTAAATACCATAGAAATTTAAAGATCACACATTCATTCATTAATAGAACACATCATATTCAATTCTTCTTAAATACTTAAAGTATATAGAAATATTTAGAAATGTCTTTGAAACTTACTAGAAATGAGATAAAAAGCATGAAAATAAAGAAATAAATTACAAATTTTTAGGACTCATCAATTTAGGTATAGAGTTGCTATAAATTAAGAAATAGGTCTATCTATATGTAGGGAAGTGAGTTGACAAATAAAATATATCCATTCCAAAGAATGATGTAGGTAAATAGAGGGTGAATGCAACTGATAAAAAATAAATCCTAGCCAATAAGGTTGTATATAAAATAAAAATCTAGAGCAATAGAAAATTAAAAAGAAGTACATGCTCAAATTCTAGATCCAATTGGTGCAAATAGGTGGTACTACTATTCATAAGTAAAATGTTGCTAATGCTAAGGAATCCAAAAATGACAAAGAAATTCCATCAAACCATACAAATAGAAACATTCAAGATAGAAAAGAGGTAGGATATAATATAGTTATTTTTTCTTCAAACCAAGTGATTCCTTGAATTCTTGATGCAAATGAGACAACTATATCCCTAGGTGCACCTTTTCCAATGCACACCCCAATTGATGTAGCATAGATATTGAGTCAGGTAAGGATTTGTTGACCATTAAGTGAGGCTCTCAAAATTATTGAGCATAGGGAGATAGGTTTATCTTTCTTCTTTGTTGGTATACCTAAACAACAAATTAATGTTCCAAATGAAGTTGAGTGTACACAAAAATAAGAGATTTTGGAGCTATATGTTGGCACTTTAGTAGTAAATAGTCAACTAAGCACATAGATCCTTTTTATACCACTCTATGGATGACTACTTCATAACTATATATTGGACTTAGGTGCAGTAGCAATATCATGCTACTTTAGGTAATGAATGAAATTGGTATACAACTATCAAAGTCTTATGGAATTAAGAGAAGTGAATGTTATTGGGGTAATAAATAGTGTAAATTATAATTGGTTTCCTACCTAGATAAAGTTTTTATAATGGACATTATAATAGAAGATTTCCATCCTAAGTAGGGAATGTTGTTATCTAGAAAGTGGAATTAAAATAGATACTTATATGCAAAAATTCTTTGACATGGTGAAAATGAAAATTTTATTAGGGAAAAAATGGTGTTGGATAACTTTGATGATCACTACTAGTCACTTGACAAGGTAAACCTATTGATACATGTATTGATTATATGTTTGGTTATTGTAATGAACTTAAAATTAAAGAGGATACTCTTATTCCATCAAGTGTTGATAAGAAAGTAAGTGCTGGTATCTAGACCTTGATCTTTGATGGGGAATGGTTAAAAAATCAATGGTGTAGGTATTGTTATGATATCTCTAGATAATGAAAAGTATGTATTCATTTAGGCATACTTTTTAGTGTACTAATAATATTGCTGAATATGAGGCCTTGTTGCTAGGGTTAAATATTTCTCATGAACATGGAAATAGATACCTAATAATTCATGGTGATTTAGAGCTAATAGTTTAGAAGGTGAGGGGTGCATATGCTGCTAAATAAAAGAATATAATATCATATAGGAATGATATTTGAGAAACCATGAAGTTATTTGATACCATTGGAATTAAATGACTTAATATAAGTTAAAATAATGAGGTTGATGCTTGTGTATTTGTATCATCAAGATATGATTTAAATTAAAATCTACCCTTTTATTAGTAGAGAATTCAATTCCTTGTGAGACCTACAATACTAGTTAATATATGCAATTGATAAATATTTGATGATAACTAGTAGATATATAGGTTCATGAATGGTATGGATGAGTTTGATAACCAATTAATCAACTAGCAACCAATGGTGGAGATAGAAGATGGAAAAGAAACCTTTTTTGGGAATGAGGTGATGCAATTAAAAATGAATACTATTTCCAAAGGGTTAGTTTCCTTGGAAAAAAATATTTAACAATGAGGATCGTTACAAGAGAAAAATAATGCCAACTCATGAATATGACATTGAGGGAGTGAACCTAGGGATAAATAAAAATATGAATTCAAATGAGAAACAAATGCTAATATACTTATTGATAAAGTACAATAAATGTTTTTCTTGGTCATATAAATATCTTCATGCCTATAGGGAGGATTGATTTCAACATGCCATTCCACTTCAATTGAATGCTCAATAAGTTAGGAAAAAGAAAAGGCCTATCAACCCCACCTTAGCTCCTCAAATTCAAAAGGAGTTGATGAAGTTGAAATAAACAAGTAATATCAAAGTTATTAGATACTTTGAGTGAGTTTCTAACCTTGTCCCTATATGGAAAAATAATGAAGAGATAAGGTTGTGTGTTGAATTCAAGAACCTCAACCTTAAGTCTCTCAAGGATAATTACCCCATCTTGAGCATGGATCATTTGTTGTAGAATTTAATTGGATAAAAAATTATATCCAAGATGGATGGCTTCTTGGGTACAACCAAATGGTTGTCAAAGAGGCAAAATAACAAAATATGACATTCACTACACCATGGGGTATATATGTTTATGTAAGGATGCCATTTGGTTTGAATAATTCAAGTTCAACATTTCAAAGAGAAAAAAACATAGCTTTTGTTGGTATCATTGATGAGATTATGGTTGTCTACTAGAATGATTTGATTTAATTTAAAAAAAAAAGAGGTGAGCACTAAAAACATTGAAATGATTTTCAAAATAATTTTAGAGTACAATATTTATCTAAAACCCAAGAAATATCAATTTGGTGTTGAGAAGGGTAAAATCTTCAGGAACATTGTGTCTAAAGATGGGGTGAGAATTGATCCTGAAATAGTAAAGGAAATTGACCTCATCCCTCAACCCAAATTAGTCAAGGGGATTTATTCCTTTTTAAAGATGATAAATTTTTTTAGGAGGTATATTTCTATTTTTTTTTATGAAGAATAAATCTATATAAAAAATTCTCAAGAAAGAACATTTAGTTAATGGGAGTGTTGAGCCAATTAAAGCTTTCAAGGATATCAAATGAGATATCTTAAAGATACCTATTTTGGTAAGTCTTGATTACTCTAGGCCTCTCCAATTGTTTTCATTTACATCCTTTAACACCATTACTATCATGTTACTACAAAATAATGAAGAGGGATATGCGTATCCAATATCATTTTTTACTAAGTCATTGCAAGTAGCCAAGATAAAATATTCCATGATAGAGAAGCATGATTATGCATTGTTTAAGGGTATTAAGAACTTAAGGTCATATATTGTGGGTTCTAAAATTGTAGCATATGTGCCACAACAAGATGTGAAGGACATGTTCATACAATAGGAGAATTTAGGAAAAAGATACCACTAGATAAATAAAATATAGGAGTATGATATTGAAATACAAATAAAAAAACTTGTTTGGGTCCAAGGCTTGGCCAAGTTGATGGTTAATTACAACTTAGAGGTAAATTAGGTAGATTAATTAAATACATATGATGTTGTCATTACTTTCCAATTAAGTGAAAATTCTTGGTACAATGAAATGGGAAAGGGTCTACCAGGCTAAAAATTATGGTGGGCTGGGAATTAGGACGATTGTCAACTCTAATAGGGCTCTGATGGCCAAGGTTGGTTGGGACCGATTAAGGAACACTAAGGACTGGTGTAAAATTCTGAATTCCAAATATCTCCAGAATAGGCCCTTGATTGATTGTCTTTTGGTGTCTCACCCCCAGGGCTCTGTTGTTTGGAGGAGCATTTGCAACACACAAGGCCTGCTAAAGAAAGGGATTAAGTGGAAAATGGGCAATGGGATTAGAATAAGGTTATGGGAAGATACTTGGTTAATTGACTCCTCTTTTCCTTGCTTTGACTTTG
This sequence comes from Sequoiadendron giganteum, assembly GCA_007115665.2. Lineage (NCBI taxonomy): Eukaryota > Viridiplantae > Streptophyta > Pinopsida > Cupressales > Cupressaceae > Sequoiadendron > Sequoiadendron giganteum. The sequence continues at coordinate 539,658,178 of CM021108.1, forward strand.
GGGCAGTGATGGGTGCGGCCCAAAGATTCTTTGGCATCCATATCAGTGACTATGTTTCTGGACCCCCTAAAGCTAGGATTTGGAAGGATCTTACCCTTTGTTGCCCCCATTCTCATGACCTTTGTTTTCTGGATCGGTCCCTTCAGGTGATTCTTTCCAGCACCAGGTTCCCATCCTATGATAGGGAGGATGAGTTTTTTTGGACTTTATATAAACAGGGGGATCTCTTTGTGTGGTTGGCTTACAGATTACTGACAAACAAATATTCTGCTGAGGTACCCTGGAAGAAGGTCTGGAATCATGACATAATCCCTAAAATTAATTTTTTTTGGTGGACGACTTGTCATAACAAAATTCTAACCGAGGGCAATTTGAGGATTCAGGGTTTTTGTTTTTCCAATAGATGTTTTCTTTGCAGGAAAGGGGAGGAAACTGTCAGTCACCTTTTATTACATTGCCCGTTTGCTGCCGAAGTTTGGGGGCTGGCTTTTGAGAAACTTGATGTCCCTTGGGTTATGAGCAAGGATCTTTTATCATTCATTTTGGGTTGGTATGGCCCGTATTCCCACCCTCTGACTGGTGAGATTTGGAAGCAGGTCCCTCTTGTCTTGGGATGGTGTTTATGGAAGGAGAGGAATAACAAGGTATTCAGGAATGTTGTGAGGATTCCCAAGGATGTTTTTGGCATTGGTACTAGGTTCATTGAAGATAATATCTCTCTTTAATGGAAAACTCTCGGAGATGGGGCCGCTGGATTACGAAATAAAAATGGCTAAGGAGTGGCACTAGGATTTAAAGGCTAACTCCTTTGATAATTCAAAACTTTTAGCTAGAAAAAATACTAAATGGGAGCCAATGGATAGAGGATGGTTTAAACTTAATTTTTATGGGGCTGCTAAGGGAAACCCAGGTAGGGCAAGTGGAGTTATCAGAGATTTTGTGGGGGCTCTGGTGGCGGGATTTGCTAGAGGTATTGGGTTTCAGTCTGCTTTAGTGGCGGAGGCTCGTGCGCTGCTAATGGGCCTCAAAATTGTTGTTTCTCTAGGGATTGCTTGTCTCCACATTGAAGGAGACTCCAAGTTGATAATGAATGCCGTGAATAAAGATAGACTAATTGGTTGGAATACTAAGGAAATTTTGTTGGATGCTAGTTTCCTTTTATCCAAATTTAGGGATAAAAATGTGACTCATATCTTTAGAGAAGGAAATCATGTGGCAGATGCCTTGGATAATCTTGGCTTGGGCTAGGATTCTGCTAAAATTTGGAGGAAAATGGAAAGGTTACCGCCAAAAATTCAAGCTTTAATCACGTGGGAACAAAGATACCATGGTTTGCAATGATTTTAAATCTTTGGATGACGAGAGCTAAATGGGGGGTCCACTAGATTTTTTGGGGGGTTTGGTGGATGAGTGTCTATATGGAAATGGAGTACATGTGGAGGTTTCTTGGAAGAGATCTTCATGTGAGGGGCACAAAATGGAGGATCCACGTGTCTGTCCTTTAGACATGGTGGATGGGGTCGGGTTCTAAGGTAGCGGTAAAGTGGTAGGGTTGGGACTTAAAAGATGGTAACACGTATAATTTTGGTGTCTTGATGAAGGATAGTTGGAAGGACGTGTCTTCATTAAATCTGTGGAGCCGTACCATGTGATCTATTCTCTTGGGGATAGTGGGATTTCTTGTTTTATCTCTTCCTTGCATCTGGTTGTGCGAGAGTATTTATAATGATTTGACTTCTCATGATGGGAGATTACCTCCTTCTAGGGTCTTTGAGCTAGTTAGTTTAGCGCGGGTCTCCTTTGGATCCATTTGGATGGTCTCTAATTTTAGTTATACGACCATTCTGCATGAATTTTTGTGCATTCCCTACATGTCTACCAATTCTTGCCTTCTTGGCCGTAATCATAACTTCATTAAACTTATTGTCAAATCACCCTTTGGTGATTTTCCCTTCCGCGTATGTGACCTATACGCGGGTGTTATTATCCTCCGCTGTATACCTTGCCTTAACAATCACAATGTGATTATCATTTGCGGCTATTGCAATTGGTATTTTTTGCATTTTCTTGAGTTTCCTGTGCAGGTTGGTATAACGGGTGGTGAGCGGGTTAGGACTGAGCCTAACAATTGCGAGGAGTTTTGGAACAACCCTTTGGCCTGGCACATTTGTGTGGAGGGTGGAATTTCTCCGCTTATGGAGTGCTTGGTCGGTCACGATCCTATCTTATTGGGTCATTTTTCCAATTCGTGGAAGGACCGCCGGGTCTCCATTGATGGTATATCATTTGAGATCAGTGAGGAAGTCATAGCGCAAGCTACAGGTTTACTGTGTTCTGGGAAAAAAATACCCCAAACACACCAAAAAAATGGATCATGAAAGCTTAAAATATTTTTTCAGAGGTGAGGAGGCCCCGATGCGGAGCCAGTCGAGTTTTGAGAGGGATGCTCTCCCGAAGCCCTGGGATCAGGTGTGCATGGCCCTGATGAAGTATGTTACTTTGGAAGGTAGGTTCAAAACCTATTTCTATTACCACTTCCCTCTGTTAAATCATCTAAGAAATAAGATGCTACTAAGTTTCCCATTTTTTATTTTAATGGACTTGGAAAACTCTATTGAAAAGTGCAATGAGTCGGCCAACCGTAACCCTAGTGATCTCCCTCCGCTCCCACTCCATCAGAGGATTATTCCAAGACTATATCACTTTCATTTGGCTCTCTATTCTCCTAAATCTATCACTACTATCTACATTGAGAACATTGAACCCATTTCAACTGTGAATATTTCCCTGGCCTAGTCTAAAAGCCCTCCTTGGAAATCCAATTCGGGCATTGTGGGGAATCCTAAAGCCAAGATAACCACCAAGAAACTTAAGGGTGGTCTAGGAAAGGCCCATGCCAATGCGGAAAAAGGTCTCTGTGAATTAAAATCCACTCTGGCTGATTCGGCCTACAAGGGCACCTCAGCAAAAAAAGGAAAGGAGAAAGGCATGTTGGCCTTGACGGCTAAGGATGGAAAGGGCAAGAATGCTATAAGGAAAGACTTCAGAGGTGATACGGTTGTGGGGAGCACTGAAATGAATGGTGGGGAAATTTCTAGGAGGAGATCCAAGAGGCTGGCTAAGAACATCAAAAAGAGGTTGATTATTGAAGGCTCTGAGGAGGAGAAGTCTGACAACAAAGGTTACAAGGAAGAAGATACTGAAGATGAGGAGGAAGAAAATGTGGAGGGGCCCCAGTTTACTTCGGTGGACAACAAGATTCCTATTGATGGCTCCACCTCTCACTCTCCACATCCCTTGGTTGATGAGCTTGGAGAGGTTCAGGGGACTATGGGCATCGGGGTGGAGTCTTACGATGTGGTGAAGAGAATGGACACACTCGACAAAAGGTTCTGGGGGTTAACCCGCTTCACCATGAAGTTGGGCCACTTGGTCACGAGCACTCTGTCTAATGCTATAAAAGAGGAGCTGGAGGGAAACAACAACCAAGAGAACAAAGAGTGGGTGGGTGATGAGGTAGTGGACCTCCTGATTAAAAATTGGGACAGTGCCAGTTAGCTGCTCCCTATGCCTGTCTGTCGGTTATTTCTCTACGGTCTTTGTGCTGCATGTGGGCTGTTTCTGCTTTTTATTTCCTTTATGTTTATTGTTTAATCTAGTTCCTTTATTAGCCCTAGTGGCTCATTGTGGAGGGTACAATGCCCTATAAATTTTTCTTAACTTTTCAAAAACATAAATTATCCATCATAAATGGATGAGAATCAAAGGAGAACCCTTATGTTGTGATCTCAAATATATGTGTTTATCTAAAGTGAGATAATATGGATGAACTGGATGAAGGTGTATTTCTCAAGTGTTTATATGATGAGTAAGATTATACAATGATGGAGTACCATCATGATGTATGAAGTTGGAAATTCAAGGATAAGACCTTAAATTTGGTGGTGTTTTCCCCTGTTGCCTCTCATAGTTGAGGCACCTTTCCAATAGTGTGAGGGATTTACTTCATTGGAGAAATAAAAGAAAAATATAGTAATGGATATAAGTATATCCTTATGTCCAAAAAATACCTCACCAAGTGGGTTGAGACAATTCCAAATAATAATGCAACAATGAGGTGGTAGTGGATTTTATAATCAACAACGTAATAACCAGGTTTATGGTACTTGCTAAAATTCTAGCTGATAGTTCTATGTGCTTCAAATCTAAGGACATGTAGAACATGTGATCCAAGTTTGGTATAATTTGGTGCATTATTCTTCATTAAACCCACAAAGAAATGGACAGGTTGAGTCATGTAATTAAATCCTAATGAATATCATAAAAAATAATTTTGGGCCAAAATAAGAAGAGGTGGGATGATAAGCTCAAGTATTCTCTTTGGGTTGATATAAATACTTTCAAGTAGGCCATTAGACACAACCAATTTGAATTAGTATATAGATCTGAGGTAGAATTCCTATCAACATAGAGTTTATTGTATACCAAAATTTACAATATATTGATGATGATCAATACGATGTGGTGTCTATGAGGGTCATGGATTTAGCTAAATTAGATGAGCAATACAAAGCTGCACAAGATATAAACTTGCAACATAAGTAAGAAATGAAGCATCTCCATGATATGAAGATATCACCAAGAGAGTTCAAGGTTAGTGATATGGTTCTTTTATGGAATTCCAAGTTAAACAAGACAATGGAAAGCTTGGGAAATTTGACCATTTGTGGCTTGGGCCTTATGGAGTAGCTAAGAGGTATGAACTTAATGTCTATAAACTCATGGATTTGGATGGAGAACTAATAGAGTTTATTGTGCTTGGTCACCATATAAAAAAATAATTCTCATAAGTGATGAAGGTCCAATTTTTATTGGTGAGTGAAATGTTATATCTTCCACATTTTTCTTGATGTTTTTTGAGTAGTCTTGACCACTATTGGTCAAAAGGGTATGTTATGGTCTCATTTTTCTTGATGTGTGCTATGGTATACCACCAAAGCTCTTTGGATTTTCATTGTACATATAAGAGGAACATTTCCCCAACTAGAGCCACTATTGGGACTATAAAATATTGGAGCTGATTATTTTTCTCAAAGACCTATAGGTGTTTATTATTATATAGTTCCTTTCAAACCTCGAGACTCGATGTGGACCTAGAACCTAAGGTTCCAATTTCAAATTCCTCCCTAGGGTCCAAACCTTTCCTATGTTCTTTGGTTCTTGTCAAACCTTTGGTCCCAATGAGAATATTTGTATTGGGTATTTGGTTCCTCTTTCCCAATTCCCTCCCACATTTTTCTTCCTGCAATGTTTTTATCCCTTCTTCTTTTTCAAACCCCAGGTCTCGTAAGGGACTTGGAACTTGGAACTTTGGATTCCAAGTTTCAATTTTTTTTTCAATACAACTCCTACTTAGAACTAATTTTGTTCCTTATTAAACCTTGAGACTTGACCAGAACTTATAACTTTACATTCTAGTTCCTAATTTCTTCCTAGAGTTTGCCCCCCACACTTATCTTAGGTTCTAATAAGACCCTAGGTCTTGATAGGAAACTAGAAACTTCTAGGTTCCTATTTATATTATTTCATGCCCAAAACACTACACCAAAACATAGTTAAGGACATGACACGAATTCCAAATTTTGACCACATACACTTGGCTAACTCACAAAAGTTTGTTTCCAATGCATGTACCAATAAATTATAATCTTTAGTTAAATAAATATTTTTTTTTGACAATCATGGTTGGATTTAAAAATGAGACATGGAATCACAATGTTTATATAGAATAATTAAAATTACTAACACATTTATAATATGAAAACATAATCAGGTCACATGTTATGCAAATTAAATATATCACAAGAGATTGATAGAATATAATGAAGTATTCATCTAACATACTAAAGTGTATCAACCTTTCATTATAATGAGTATTTTAACAAGTAATATTCTCTTTGTATAATCTATCATTGTGTATTTTTGCTAACTTAATCAAATGGTATGGATGACCATATCTTACCATATTTTCCTTTGCTTCATCTCACAAATTAATTAGCAACCCAATGGATTCCCATAGCCTGTACCCACAAGAAACCTGCAAAACTAGATACTCCATTAGTTTCACCATCAAGATAAAATAATCAATAATAATTCCAAAGTAGTTATGGAAGGATAGGACCTGAGGGAAAGAGCTATACCTCAGGGGAACATCTATAATGGAATTTCCTTCATAATGAAATAAAAGGCTTCATAGTTCACCAACTTGAGATTGAACCGTCACATACATGGTTGGTCAAAAATACAGTACAATACACTAGGTTCAAATTATGTCTTGACATCAATTTAAATCATAATCCCCTAAAAATAATCCATGCCATAATAAGATAAAACAAAGTATAAGAATAAGGGTTATTACCAGACACACATTGATGGGTCCAATTAATGACTAGTTTTCTTTACTATTTTATGCTTCTATACTTTCATTTTCTAAGTTTCACAGACATTGTACCAAGACTTTATACATCTTTTATATACATTTCATACACTTTAAAGTAGACTTAAGTATGTGGAAATAGAAATGAGTTATGTTGATATATGCTTGTATGGATGCATGCATGCCTATGGGATTTAGTATGTTTTTATGTTTAATTATGATTGTTAATAATGCGGATGCCTTAGGAATCAAACTAAAATCTTATAGCAAGAGACTATTAACCCGCAACAACAAGTTTTCCAACCCATAGAATAAGGACTATGGACGGTTGTAGGGGATAGGTCAAAATAGCCATAGTGCGACACTTTTGTAGAGAGTGGAGGTGATCATTAAGTGATCAACCGTGAGTCACCACATCATACTTTATCTCATTGAATAGGACTATCAAGAGGAGAAGAAGTTTATTCTAAACAAGACTAATTTGTGACGTGACTATCCTCAGGAACATGTCTCTATGATGGTAGTTAACCATTAGGCACAAACTTCTAAATTAGTTTTTCTACTCCTGCTTCATAGTTATTATTTTTTAATTAGACTAAGTCCTCTTCCTATCTTTGAGGAAGAGTGGACGACTGCTTTATGAGTCTATTTTCAGTCCTAGAGGAATAAAACTCCTCACATAACCTATATAGTGGGATATGTTGTCAGGGAGTAAATATAGTTTATGATCATTGTTATTATTTGTTAATTTTTATCTAGTTTTTTGTTACCTATTACAACAATAGATATGTGTGATTAAATAAGAAATCTCTAGAAAATTCTTGTCAGATTGTATGTAAAAGTTCATAGTTTTTATGTAAATAAGATAATTAGTTGATATCATGAATTGATGAGTCAAGTAAGTAGGTGGTGACAAATTATGTGGAAGCAACAACTCAAGCAAGGGCTTCTTGAGGTACTGCTACTCCACTTCATTTCCTATTGTTAGGTTAAATGATGCATTGTTGAAATTAGTTAAGTAGTTTGTAAGATAGATGCACGTGTAATTCATGAATGCCATTCCCTAGTTTTAGATTGAATTGTATAGATTAATGCTGGTTCCATACTCCAAAGGAATTAGTTATATTTATTTAACAATTGATAGTTATAGTCTTGAGTGTTAGGCACTCGAAGCATAAGGTAGTAGGTTATATTTATTTCCCCTATTTTATGAATTAGCATTTCATTCTATTTTCTAGATTTTGCAGTCTTTTGAACATGTATAATTTCCTATACTCCATTGATATATAACATTTTTATGATCCATGAATGCATATATTGTGTCAAATTTGTCCAAATTTTATGAGTCCCTAGTTGATAATTAAATGCAACCTATTGTGAAAGATGAATTGTTTAGTTAGGAATTTGTCATCTGAACTATGTGTATACCTAGTAGCACCAAGTTGATTAAAAATGAGAGAGGCCTTACATTTTTGGTACCTCTATTAGGGATGGCGCTAAGTTTAGGATTCTCCGATGTATTTTCAATTCCTTTCAAGATTTTATAGTTTAGCAATTATATTTTTAGTATTAGGATAACTAGGTTTTAGCCATCAACAACAACATGAGTTAGTGACAATATGTAGGAAAAAATGATCTAAAGAGTCACAACCATTGCATTCAGAGGTAGTGAGATGCTCTAGGAAGATTTCTCCCCTCAACATAGGAAGCATTAGAAGATATTGGTAAACAAAGTGAGTAGAATGAGGGAAAACCTGAAGAAGAATCATCCCTTACACTAGTACCTACACCACACCAACCATAGAGGAGACTTCCCACATACATATAAGTATCATGGGTGATGCATTGGTACATGATCCAACAAAGCATGTACCATTTTAATTCCATATCACCAACTAGGAAAGGGTTGCTACTTTGAAGAACATACCTCCTTCAACACTACCTGTCTTCTATGGGATGGTCACAAAGGATCCATACACCTTTCTTTTTTATTTCAATGTGTTACACTGAAGTTATGACTACACCATGAATGCTAATAGACTTAAATTGTTTCTAGCTACATTGAAAGATGTTGCTCTGAGATGTTTCATGGGGTTGGGAAGAGATGCTATTCCTAATTGGTATACAATGAATAAAAAATTCCTAGAGAAATTCTAGGATTACTACAAAGGCATAGATAGAAAGATGGATGGCATGTTTAGGATGTCACAAAAATAAGATGAATCATTGGAATATTATATTGATAGGTTTTATTTCTACCTCAAAAAATCCCATCAAAAAAGATTCTCTGATGAATCCTTGAAATTGATATTCGTAAGGGAATTTCACGAGGATTGTATAGATGTCCTCAACCTCATTGAGGTAGGGGACATATCACAAACCCTTTGATGTGATATGTAAAGTGTGTAGAAACTATTATAGGTCTTTCATCAAGAAGACAAGGGGAGACAAGACCTCTTCTATCAACAAATCATCCAATGGAGTCTCAAGGGTGGAACTGAGCAATCTTCTATAAAAAATGAAGGAGGATATCATTAGCCACTTGGATACACATCTAGATACCCTCCATATCAAGAAAAAACAAGAATAAGTAGAGGAAAACCTCACAAAATATTGTCCACACTATCGCCAAAAAAAATATTAATTACAAATTTAAGAAGCTAACCAAAATTTTTGAGGAAAAGCAAGGGAAGCCAAAATTTCATGCTCTAGAAGATGAGGAAGGTCAATTGTTCTACATATCTCAACAAAAACAATGGAATCCAAGACAAGGTATTCCCCAAGATCCCTTGACCTATAATATGTCATTTCCAAATAATAATGCAAAATTCCCAAGTTGGAACCCTCAATCTTGGACCAATGTGCAAAACCCATAATGACCAATGCCCAAAGCCTCCAATTAGAATAAAAAACAATAGGGCATGTAGCCACCAAAAAATTACTAGGGACAAAATTATAACCCCCAATGGTCACCCCAACAAAACCAATGGACGTCACACTGGAAAAGAGGCTAGCAATGGAAAAATTAAAGTCTTAATTATCAACACCCACAATAGCCCTTGCAGCCACAACAATAAGCCATAATGCCAAACATAGAAATAGATGCAGCAAAACCACCAAGAGCACCTCAATTTCTATCACAACTTGCACCTAACTAAAATAATAAGCTTGTCCAATAGGCTTATGCTAACAACACCACACAATACCCCACTTATGGGGTTGAGGTGAGTGATGTACACCTCTAATCAAGGAAAATTCTATATGGGCCTTTATCTCGTAACATCATAGAGTTGAATAATGAGGAACTCCCAAAAGAACCCATGGGAAAATAACCTAGAGAACCTGAGTCAAATTAGATCAACCCAACAAATATAATTCTAGAACCCCCATTCCCTAAGAGATTGACAATCCAAAAACATCATTCAAAAGCTGAAACAAATCTACTGGGATAAATCAAAGATGTTTGCATTAAGATACCTCTCATTTAGGAAATCAAGGAGGTACCAATCTACACCTAAATAGTAAGAGTTATGCTTCCAAAATCTAGGCAGGAAACATAAGGACCCTCAAATTGTGCATGACCTAGGAAAACTTCAAATTTGGGCTATGCAATGCACCTGCCACCTTCCAAAGAGCAATGCTGAGCATATTCTTAGATTTTACTCATGATTCCATCGAGGTTTACATGGATGAATTCACAACTTATGGGAATACACATGAATGATAAATTTCTAACTTGGAGAAGCTCCTATAGAGATTTCAAGATTACCACTTGTCCCTAAGTCATGAGAAATGCTTCATGATGATGACTGAGGGAGTAGTATTTGGATAATTTGCATCCAATAAAGGAATCCAAGTAGACCCAAATAAAATAGAGATAATATCAACATTGCCTGTACCTCAAAAACATAAATATGTTAGAAGTTTCCTTGGTCATGCTGGATATTACAAAATATTTATACAAGATTTTAGTAAGATTGTAGCACCACCATTTGTTCTATTGTCTAAAGATGTAAAGTTTGATTGGACACCTACTTGTCAGCATGAATTTGAAACTCTTAAGGAAACACTTACAAAGACCCTAGTATTAAGAGGGCCAAATTTGGCATTGCATTTTCACATCCATAGTAATGCGTATGATTTTGAATTGGAGCTATGTTAGGACAAAAGAAAAGAACTTCATAATTATTGAAAATGAGATGTTAGTAGTAGTCCATGCAATAAAAAAAATTAAGGCACTAAATCACAAGATTCTCTATATTCATCCTTATAGAACATACAACAATTAGGTATTTGATGAAAAACCAGTAGTTGGGGGTAGACTTGTGAGATGGTTGTTGCTACTTTGGGAGTTTGATATTACCATAGTGGAAAAAATAGGCAAAGAAAATGTGTTAGAAAAATTTCTCTTTAGATTGGCAACAAAGTCAGAAGAGGATACTGTAGGATACATTTCTATATGAGCACTTATTTTCCCTTTCTCTTCATACACTTTAGTATGTAGATATAGCCAGTTACCTAGTTGCAGGGAAACCGCAACCACATCTCTCACCAAGGGAGAAAAGACATTTAATTTAGAAAAAAATTCCTTACTCTTGGGTAGCTGGATATCTATTTTACATAGGTCCTGATAACATAATGAGAAGGTTATTAGAGAAGATGAATTCCATGATATTCTCAAAGCCTATCATGATGAACCCTATGGGAGAAATTTTACAGAAAAATATACAAGGAGCTGTGATAGATGTCAGAGGATGGTTCGACCTACAAAAATAGATGAAATGCCATTACAACCATAACTAGTTGTAGCACCATTTGATAAATGGGGGATATAGTCTATTTGTCCTATATCTCCAATATCCAAAAAGGAGTATATATTGGTCTATATTGACTATCTTACAAAATGGGTGAAGGTCAAAGCCTTGAAATTTGAAAGGGATGAAAATATTTCAAAATTTATATATGAAGATATCATTACAAGATACAATTTTCCTAGAGAAATAGTGAAAGATCAAGGGCCACAATTTACCTCAGACTCGATTACCAAGTTAGTGCAAGAATATGAAATCAAGAGTAGGAAGTCTACACCTTATCACTCTCAAGAAAATGGCCAAGTGGAAGTGACTAAAAAGGAAATAGAAAAAATTTAGAAAAAAAAATGCAGTTACATAGGAAGAATTGGGCAACTAGGTTACCTGAAGCAGTTTGGGCTTACAAGACAGCTTGGAAGACAACAACAAGTTTTACATCATTGAACTGGTGTATGGTATAAAGGTAGTACTTTCAATAGAATTTGAACAGAAAACTTTGAGGATAATATTGAAATTAGGCATGGATTTATCAACAACACAAAAGGAGAGATTGCGTAACCTCAATGCCTTGGATGAAATTGGAATGGAAGCAATACACTATACAAAGATCATCCAAAAGAAAAGGATGCATTGGAATGACTAGTTTATTAACACGAAAGAGTTTAATGCAGGTGATTGGGCACTAATTTATGACTCAAGGTTCAAGGATTACAAAGGTAAACTATAGAATAGATGGCTTGGGACATATGAAATCAAAATATTTTTTCCAAATGGAGAAGTTCAGTTGCAAACTATTGATAGTGTCAAGTTTTTATTGTTGGTAAATGGAAATTGGTTGAAACTCTATAAAAGGCCAATCCAAAAGGATGATTTCCTGCTATCCTTACAACAAAAATTTGAACCAGACATGCAAAATTCATCACCAAAAACAAGAACTTCATCATAAATATCATCAGATGAGCTACACAACTCGCCTCATGCTATTTCATAGGTATGATCTAACAACACAAAAATCACATGTACACACTACACAAATGGTAATTAAAAGTATTCACTTTTTGATAGACGCCAACACTTAAGGAACCTGCAAAAAAATGCTCCAAGGCACATTGTTTAGAAGGAAAATGTTTCATTTATCAACCCGTAGCACTTGCATACCCATCCTTTCAATCGTGTCAGTAGTATCCATCATTCACTTTCATTCCATGCCAATTTAATTTTCCATCACACATAGGAATCAAATCACCTTTTTTGCATACCCCATACCATATATTAACTTCCACCTTTCACATCACATACATTGTGCAACCTTTCATTCATAAATTCAAATATACTTGCCATATGTTCACCTCATGCTCAATTACATGCCACACCATAATTTCATATCAACCACTTCATATCATTTCAAAATCATGCTGCATGGTGGAACTTAGCAACTTCACACGTTCCAAACATCATCTCACAACATCTCAATAGGTACTCTTCGTATTAATTTCCATAATTAACAATAGAGCTTACTAATTTTGTATATGATTATCATTCGTGCATGCATATCAACTTAGCATTTAACATTACCACTACTTATTAATTATCCCTATGCCAATTCCATACATGCTAAGTGAGAAAACTTAGGTAAGATGGTTGGGGGGGAGGATATTCAAGGTCATAGATAAAATGATACTACAAGCATAGATGGTTAAATATAATCTAGACAAGCATTAATATAAATCAAACAACTAAGAACGAAAGAATAAACTAAAATAATAATCAAATAACTAAAGCAAAACATGAAATAGTCTCACTGAATACCAAAAAACTCCTTCGAATTATCTTGATTGTCCTTCTCCATTTTTTCGTGACAATATTATTGCCCTCATATTTTTCAGTGTGTATGCAAGTATAGCTTTGATGTATGTGTTAAAGAAAAATATCGAAGATTAAAAATTTCTTCCAAAAGTATTGATTTAGGGATGAGGAATAATAGAAAAAGTTAGTAAATTTATAGAAAGCTAGTTTTCAAACAATCGATTCATATTCGAAAGAGAGATCAACGATCGAGATTGTTGAATGTCATGTGATGTGAGTTCTGTGTCAGTTAGAACGTGAGTTGGGAAATTCTGTAGGATAAAGATTAAATTAAATAATAATTTAATCTGGTGTTAAGAATGTTCAAAAATAGACTAAATAAGAGATAAAGATTAAATAAATGATTTAATCTTCAATTGAAAGTCTTCGAAAATTAGAAGAATAATAATTGAATGAAAAGGATAAAGTTAGAACTTGACAACGATCTATTCGAATGCACACATGAATTAATTAATTAAATAAAGATATTTAATTAATAAATATGTTCATGCATATGAGTCTTAACTAGATAACTGATTGGTTATGACAGAGAGTCTCTTCGTAGAGATGATCAGATATTGAATTAGGAGACAACTGATGGATTTAAATAGATCTTGAGTTAGATGATGAGTGAATAATTAGTTAAGTAGATGATAGAAGAATGTGACAAAAATAACTATTTTTATGAATTAAATGTTTATTTAATTCAACATTCAAAATTTAAGGAATTTAATTAAATAAATAATGATTTATTTAATTGACTATCGAAAAGGTTAATTGAATAATTAAATAATTTGAAAAGAATATTTAATTATAGTCAAAATATGATAAAAGGGTAAATTAAATAATAAATTATTTAATTCAGAAAGGGAACTAATTAATTAGCAACGTAATTAAATAAATAAGATTTATTTAATTAATCAAAGTTGAATAAAGGTCATAATGAATTAATTAAATAATTAAGGTTATTTAATTAATAGAAGAAATATGCATATAGGAAATAATTAAATAATTAACATTATTTAATCATGACCATGGACATTAGAAAATTATGTCGAAAGTGGTACTTGCAGGCCTAGACCAATTTTCAGTGTCTATAGTTTGCCCCTCTTTGATACAATATCGTTTCAAATTTTGTGTCAAAGAGAATCGTTAAAAACATGCCCCAGTTGTGCCCCAATATGAAATAGGTTAGGGTACGCCTCCTCAAGAAAATTGATGAATTTTTGAAATTTAAAAAAATAATCAGGAAATAGTCCTGATAAGTCAATTTGATGGCCAGAAATGCTATGGAGTTGACATAATTGAATTTGGAAGTGTTAGGGACATGTATGGGTTGATTGAAGATGGAAGTTTACGTGACCAATAGACAAGGTCAGAAGAAATGCCACTTTTAACCCTAGGTATTAATAGAAACTAGGGCGAAATTAAAATCATTTGCACCCCCAAGATTTGAAGAACTGGAGATTTTTCTTTGAGTCTCCCATGCCATACACCCATCATCGCGGATACAAGATCCAAACCTTTCGATGGCCTGCCGATGTAGGACCCCTGGTAAGTACCTTTGAACAATCTCTTGATTTCTTGTTTTGCACATAGTTTTAGGTAGTCAAAGTTTAATTTTCAAATGTGTCATTTTTAGTTCACCGCATTTGCATTCGTATGTGAGGCATTGTCTCGTGAAATGATGCAAATGAAAAATCATGCTTAGAAATTTTTAGGTCATTTAGGCATTGATCACATTTGTAATTTTATGCACCACATGTGAGATTTTGAAACACATTTGAGATTTGAATAGGTGCATGTAGTTAGGTGAAACACATTTGATAATATTAATCGTATTTGCATAATGATTAGGCAATTAAAATGCATCGCATCTGCAATTTGTTTCACACATTTGGCTATTGCTATAGGTTGTCTGGTGTTGTGACACATTTGCAATGTGGAACACATATGCTTGTTTTTATGACGCATGTATTGTTGTGCACTATATTTGAATGTAAGAATGACACATGATTTCTGCACCGCATTTGCTTGTGAAGCAACACATTTGACTACCAAACTTTTGAAAAAAAACTTGATGGAAAAATGAAATGATTTGTTGTCTGACACATGGTTGAATACCTTTTGTAGGTTATACTAGATCTGATCTACACCTGAGAGTCATGTCCGGATACTTTTGAGCTTAGAGATCGTTTATAGAGCACAAAGACTCAACTGCTATGGAGATTGGGACTTCATCACATTTGCACCATGCCCACGATTCGGGAAAAGAAAGGTATGATCACTACCTTATGTGAGAGATGGCATTCCGAGACTTCATCATTTCACTTGCCTATTGGAGAGGCAACTATTACACTAGAGGATGTATATAGGATTCTTAGATTTCCTATTAGAGGTGAGCGATTGATGTATTATACTCAACGAGGTTATAACGAGATTACTAAATATTATGTATATGATGATATTAGGCAGTTAGGCATAGAGAACTATGAGATTAGATGGCAGGTGTTAGCTGATAGATATAAGAGGATTGATTGTATATTATGTAAATTGATAGCTGGGATAGTTCTTCCTGACTGTCGAGGTCATTGATTTCCTATTGGGTGGGGGGATATGTTAGTTGGGATGCTAGAGAGAGAGGTTATGTATTCTTGGGGTCCTTGTCTGTTAGCCATGCTTTATTTCCATCTACATGATATTGCCTATAGAGATGCATAGTCGATGATCTGCGAGACTAATCTTCTCATGGTTTGGGCATGGGAACACATTGCTGTGTTCCATCCTCCTGTTACTGCCGAACGGGGTGATAGATCTCCATATGTTTTCCGATATGCGGGAAACATCACACAGAGTCATGTAGGAGATATAGGATATTGGAGACATGCATTGGACACATTAGTGCAGTTTACATGGAGACCGTATATGGATTGTGCATGATGGTTTGACGAGGATAGACATTTTCCTTACTATCAGCAGACACATTACCTGATAGGGAGGACCGTCTCCAGTGTGCTTTTTATAGAGAGACACTTGTCGGATCGTGTAATCAGATAGTTTGGTGAGGTTAAGGATGAGCCTAGAGGATGAGCCAAGTTTACTCAATCATACAAAGAGGTTCCTTGGTGGGGGCCTATGATACTAGTGGCTACTGCAGAGGTAGATATTTAGGCATTACAACCTTTACAGTGGGGATGGAGAGGTGGAGCATAAAATCTTGGGACCACTGTCACTTATGATACATGGTGGGCAATACATTGTCCTGTGCCATATATAGATCTGAGTCTTTTGACACTTGTAGAGAGATGAGGGACAGGTCCGGGAGGTCGACACAGAGGCAGGGGTGGTGGCAGGGTTGGCAGAGGTGATGGTGGTAGAGGTGGGATACAAGGTTGGTGAGGATGGAAAGGAGGTTAGGTAGGTGGATTATCACCTATTCGCAAGGTTGAGGCAGAGATAGATGACATAACTATGTTGGATATCGGGGGTGGAGTGGATGCGCATATTGGAGGAGAGCATGCTACCAAGGAAGCAATAGTAGAGGTGCATGCAGAGGCTAAGGTTGGCAGAGAGGAGCATGCAGAGGGGGAGGCCGGGAGGGAGGATATGGATATTGATGTCCTTGGCATACTAGCAGGATATGGAGAGGAGGATGTGGAGGAGGAGATACCTATGGAGGAGCAAGAGAGAGAGCTCCATGATAGGATAGTAGAGGGGAGGCGAGATGAGGAGGCTCCCAAAGATAGTGCTATGGATTTTATGTAGGAGAGGGTGAGAGTGCTTACCGTAGAGTGGGATGCCATGTAGATGGAGATGGACAATGCTCTTATGGAGAGAGATCAGGCAGTAGCCCGAAGATAGGAGATAGAGTAAAAAATTACTGAGATCAAATGTCTCTGCAGTGGCTCATCATCTAATGGTTTCACTCATGAGTTAGTCAGGGTAGTGGAGAGAGCCTTCTTTTATAGGGATCTGTATGATTCACTAGTGCCTACTGAGAGACGAGCTCCTATTTTTTCTAAGGCACGTAGCCAAAGACCATAGAGCGGGAGTCAAATGAGGACATAGAGAACAAAGTCTGTGGTTGGACTATCGAGGATAGGTCCATATGATAGACCTCCCACCTCACAGAGAGTACGTCAGTGAAAATTGCCTCCACATTCTCCACATGGGAGTAGCAGTAGTGGCACACATTGAAATTTTCATATTTTTAGACATTGTACTTTGATCATAAAGCTTGCAAGCTCCTTTTTATTTATTGATACATTTTGACATTGTACTGTGACACATGTTAATTTGAGCGATATATATATATGTGATTTTTGGTGGTGTTTCATATGATATGCATTTCTATTTATGATGATGCATTCTTTTCCTATATGATTATGTTTTCTATGAGAGTTATTATTTATTTGATATGCACATGTTATGGATGATTGTTTCTACATTATGATGTGTTCATACAACCTATGATGTTATGTTGATTCTATATGATGATGAATGTATGTACTTTATGATAATGGGATGTAATGTAATGTTTATACATGCAATGCTATCTACATGTGATGCTATATGTTGATAATGGTTATGTACATGGAATGTTTTTATTATGTACCTTACGATGATTGAATGCTTATTATGCCATTATTTTCCCTAGATATGCCTATTGTTTATACTTGTTTAAAATATAGCATAACTATATGATGTACTAAATATAGACATATGACACTGTTTACATTATTTTTGTGGCATGTATGCATATGCAAATTATCTAATTTTTTGTGTGTCACAGGACTCCATCGTTATGTAGGATAGAAGAAATGTTAGCGTGGATAATTCAAAATTTTAGTATAAAACAAGAAATGTTGTTTGAAGCACATATAATCTTCGATATTTTGCCATATATATACTAAGATTTGCATTTAATCATCATTGGGTAGGACTAACACAAATGGATAATACACACCATGATATGAGATAGACCATAGTGTACAAAGTCATCCACTTGAAAAAAATAGATAGTCCTAGACAAGTAGTGTCTTTAACTCATACTAAAGGCCAAATTGCCCCAGTCTTTTTGTCAAGAAAAACCACAGACAAAAAACAAATAAAAGACGGGTCATGAGACATAATTTCTCCTCTAAATCCTTTATGGGACATCCTCGAGGAAACTAGTAACATGACTCAAAATCTAAGGTTAAAAGATAGTTGATAGACAACAGTCAAATAAAAAGAGTCCTGAGACATCCTTGCTTCTCTAAATCCTTCATGGGACTTCCTTGAGAAAGCTAGTAACCAGACTCAAATACAAACTGATAAAAAAGACAAAATAAGTTAAAAATTTCAAAAAGCCAATAAAAGTATTTGCCAAAATTTGATCTTGTGTGATTGTTTGATGCTAACACAGCCTGATGTCAGGGATGAAACATACCATATAAGATGATGAGTCTGGTTTCAACTTTGTGACTATCTGTGTAAGGCATGATAAGGCCTGGTTTTAGAAAAAAGAGTACCGTATAAGATGTTGAGCTTGATTTCATTGATGCGACAAGATGTATAAGGTTGTGATGATTGATGATGTCTATTGTCAAGAAAGACATATCTTCCTTAAGACATAAGTTGATTGTTTTGACAATGTGTTTGATTTTTGACTTGATGACAGTTTTGACCTATTTTCCTTGTTGATGCATGACTTGTCTTGATGTTTGACTATTTTGAGTGTGTCTGTGTTGACTTATGTGGACTTGACATGATGTACCCTATAGGACTAACCTAGTGTGGCCTCGGGGGCTCATCAATTGATGGCCTTGCCTACGTTTTACATATAGAGACCTCGTAGTTCAACTTGACTTTGATTGACATGAATTACTGACACATATGAACCTAGCTTGATATTTAGATGATGTGTGTGATTATGGGTGTGATAAACCCTAATGGACTGACCTAGTGTGGCCTCAGGGGCTCATTGATTGATGGCCTTGCCTATGTTGTACATGCAGAGACCTCCTAGTTCGACACGACCAGTGACTTTGACATATACAAAGATTGAGTCCTGATTTTATGTGTGATGTACGACAAACCTAGACAGATAGACCTATTGCCTCAGGGGCACATTGACAGATGACCTTGCCTACATCCAGTTGCAGAGGTAACATAGTCCAACTATGTCTATGACTATCCTGACAACTGAAAATGACTCTGTTTTTGAGATTTTCTGACATGTTTTTTGATTTTTTTCTTTTTGGAGTTTTTTGTGATATTTTTGGATTTTTTCAGGACATTTTATGAAGTTTTTGAGATTTTTTCAAGACATTTTTCGACGTTAGGATGCTATGTACAAGGCCCAAATTACGCAGATCAAGGATTTTCCCTCGACCAAAAATAAGACTTACAGGATGGAGTGGGGAGACAGAGTGGACTTGATGTCAATTGTTCCAAGTAATGGATAAGACAACCATTTATTATGAGTGATGGTGAAAAGTCCGATTGGAATGATGGTAGACGAAGGAGTGACATTGACTACACATGGCGCCTGTTTGCCAAGTTTTTGCCATGGTACTTATCCATAGTTCCACCAAAGTGGTTTTAACTATTGGATGGATTATTTCTCTTACTATTTTATTTATTTTTCAATTTTTTTTGGTGTTACAAAGACGCCTGTTTGCCAGGTTTTCATCAAGGTAACATTTTTTTTTAATATTTTTTTTGTATTTTTCTGATTAAGACATGGTTCGTAGATGCTACGCATAGAATCTCTTGAAATGAAGGTTGTTGATCAATGATAAAAGTGGTTCTCCTTCAGGGGTAGAGAGTTGATAATCTCCTGATCCAAAGGCTTTTGTAACAATATAGGGCCCTAACTAGTTAGGTTCAAACTTGCCTAGTTTTTCTCGCTCAACTTGATTCTTCGGGTTCTCCATTAAGACCAAGTCACCAATGTCAAAGTGTTGATTTAGAACTTTCCTATTATAGCTGCGGTGAAGACGATTATGATATGCTCGAAGATGATCTAATGCCTTTTGTCTTCATTCATATAGGAATTCTAACTCATGCAATCTAGATACACGACACTCTTCATCATCAATATGACTAGTGCAGAGCACCTCGACCCTTAAATCATAATAACTTAGGCATCTAGCATTTTGGGGGACCATGTTAAATGGTTAAGAATGTAAATTTGCAATGAAACTTCATACAAAAAAGATTGGAAAATAGTTGTAACCGAATGGGCATAGTGGGTAGGGAATGGTTTGGTTAACTACCTTAGAATCTATTTTAAGAGAGAACATGTGTAACGAATGAGAGAGGAAAAAAAAAGGGAGAGAAAAGAGAGTGCGAATAGGGAAAAAGAGTGAGAAGTGAATGCAGACCAGTTGTGAGGAATGCGTTCTTGGTGGACTATGTCAAGATTACCATTGCTGTTTATGGTTCCCATTCATTATGATAGTCCCGAGAAATTTACCATCTTCCTTGGAGCAACCCGCGAACCACGCCATGGGTGAGCTCGTCCATCGTGTTGAGAAGTAACCTTTATGCTTGCACAGTGTGAGGCTCGGCCTTTGGGAGCATAGAAGTGGCAGATAGTTTGGGAGGATATGGAGTTGCCATCCCATGCCATGGAAGACTCGTGATCATATTAAATAGTGAGTTAGAAGTCTAGTTATCGGTTTCTTTATGCCAGTGTTGGTATGGAATGTGGTCTTGTTGACAGTCCGGAGGGAATGGGAGAAACGGTTCCAGTTGACAGGGTAGACACATAACTGAATGTGAAATGCAATCCCACGGTGGAGAAAGAAAGTTAGTGATTCCTGTATGACAGACCCAAAACAAAAAAAAAAAAACCTTTGCTCAACAGTCACCCTAGAGACCGAGGGAGATATTCCTACTAGACCAAATGTTGTCAATCATCTTCTCTGGAGTGACCGGTGAGCAGTGTGTTCGGCCTTTGCACAGTGGAAGGTGGCAGACAAAGTGTTGAGGAGAACGATAGTGGATGCTATCCATGTTCATGCTCGGGTTATAGTGTGTGTGACTCGACATTGACCAACATAGAGGTGGCAGACTGTTACTCGCAAAAGGATGGAGAATATGGAAGGATTGTGGATGGAGAGAAGGTGTCCATGTATTTGGTGAGAATTATGTGATAAGGCACAATGTTGCAGGAAGTTGAGAGTAGTTGTAGTTATACCGCATCAGAATGGTATCAGAGCAAGCAAAAGGTTTGGCGACGATTGAGAGTTTTATGTCACTGCATAGGCAGAAGGAAATTGAAGCAAAAGAACGATGACGAGAAAATGTATAGAATTGGAAATTATTTTGGTGACCATTGTTGTGTTATTTGACATGTTTGGGTTGCAGGTGTGCTTGGACCATCTAACTGCAAGCAGGAAAGAAGTTCCTGAAAGAGTTTGTGGGTAGACAAGAGAGGTCTGTCTTGACCATTCTCCAATAGAGACACACCTGGAGTAGGGTGCCCAAAGCAACCACTAAGAGAGGGTGGTAGGTGCATCACCAGAGTCTACTGATTGGGTAAGATGGATGGTATTAGTTTTGGTAGGTCGATGCAACCTTGAGAGGGATGGATTTAGCAACACTAAGAGCAGCAGCCTGAAGATACTCCACTGACAGGAAGTCGCAACCTGAGGAGAACTCCCCTCATGGGAGTCTGTCACCATTCCAATTCCTGACGATTGCAGATTGAAGAGTGATGCTGAAGCCAGGAGAGTTGCAACCGCTTTGTGTTGCAGGTGCATTTCCAGAGACTGGAAATATATTTTTTTGTTGGATGGTTGTATGGTGCAGAGCACCCCGACCCTTAAATCATAATAACTTAGGCATCTAGCATTTCGGGGGACCATGTTAAATGGTTAAGAATGTAAATTTGCAATGAAACTTCATACAAAAAAGATTGGAAAACAGTTGTAACCGAATGGGCATAGCGGGTAGGGAACGGTTTAGTTAACTACCTTAGAATCTATTTTAAGAGAGAACATGTGTAACGAATGAGAGAGGAAAAAAAAAAGGGAGAGAAAAGAGAGAGTGCAAATAGGGAAAAAGAGTGAGAAGTGAGCAAACAGGAGAGAAGAAATCGGAGGCCAGAGAGCCATTTAAAATATGTATGATTTTTGGCATGTTAATATTTTGGAAATTTTAGTGTTTGCATGGTTACTTTCCCATCGTGTCTCTCTTTGTTTCTGGTTTATTGTTTTGTAATTGTGAATGCAGACCAGTTGTGAGGAATGCGTTCTTGGTGGAATGTGTCAAGATTACCATTGCTGTTTATGGTTGCCGTTCATTATGACAGTCCCGAGAAATTTACCATCTTCCCTGGAGCAACCCGCGAACCATGCCATGGGTGAGCTCATCCATCGTGTTGAGCATTAACCTTTATGCTTGCGCAGTGTGAGGCTTGGCCTTTGGGAGCATAGAGGTGGCAGACAATTTGGGAGGATATGGAGTTGCCATCCCATGCCATGGAAGACTCGCGGTCATATTAAATAGTGAGTTAGAAGTCTAGTTATCAGTTTCTTTATGCCAATGCTGGTATGGAACGTGTTCTTGTTGACAGTCCAGAGGGAATGGGAGAAACGGTCCCAATTGACAGGGTAGACACATAACCGAATGTGAAATGCAGTCCCGCGGTGGAGAAAGAAAGTTAGTGATTCCTGTATGATAGACCCAAAAAAAAAAAAACCTTTGCTCGACAGTCACCGTGGAGACCGAGGGAGATATTCCTACTGGACCGAATGTTGTCAATCATCTTCTTTGGAGTGATCGGTGAGTAGTGTGTTCGGCCTCTGCATAGTGGAAGGTGGCAGACAAAGTGTTGAGGAGAACGATGGTGGATGCTATCCACGTTCATGCTCGGGTTATAGTGTGTGTGACTCGGCATTGACCAACATAGAGGTGGCAAACTATTACTCACAAAAGGATGGAGAATATGGAAGGATTATGGATGGAGAGAAGGTGTCCATGTATTTGGTGAGAATTATGTGATAAGGCACGATGCTGCAAGAAGTTGAGAGTAGTTGTAGTTATACCACATCAATGACCTTTCAAGGATACCCTTAGGGAAGGAATTTCAACCTCAATAGGTAAGATAGCTTCAGAACCGAATACTAGGGAATATGGAGTGGCACTGGGTGGAGTACAGATGCTTGTGCAATAGGCCCATAAGGCGGGATTAAGCTATAGATGCCAGTCACAACCATCATCATTGACAATCTTTTTGAGGATTCTAATGATGGTTTTATTAGACGCCTTTGCTTGGCCATTACCTTGTGGGTAATATGGAGTGGAAAAATGGTGTTGGATATGGAATTCTTCACAGAGATGGCAAAATTCTTAGTTTTTGAATGGACGACCATTATTTGTGATGATGGATTGAGGTACACCATACCGAAAGATTATGTAGTTTAGGATAAACCTAGATATTTGTGTGTCAGTGATGTAAGTCATGGGAATAGCTTCGATCCATTTGGTGAAGTATTCAGTTGTGATTATGATGAAATTATGTCCATTGGATGATGGAGGGTGTATATTACCTATGAGGTCAAGTCCCCATTAGGCAAAGAGCCATGGTGAAGTAATCAGATGGAGCTCCTATGTTGATGCACATATCAAATCTCCGTGTATCTGACATTGTCGACATTTCTTGACAAAGATATATGAGTCCTTTTCCATAGTAGGCCAATAATAACCTAATCTCATAATCTTGTGGGCTAAGGTAGGACCACTAGAATGGGGTCCATAGATACCTTCATGTACCGCACATAAGGTTTCTTGTGCTTCTTCAACATCGAGACATCTCATCAAGGTGTTATCTAAGGTACATCTATATAAGGTATCTCCGATGATGGTGTATTTGGCAGACCTACAGATAAAGGTTCTACGTTGGTTGTTTGACAAGTCTAAAGGTAGGATTTGGGCATTTAGATAGT
Organism: Sequoiadendron giganteum; assembly: GCA_007115665.2. Lineage (NCBI taxonomy): Eukaryota > Viridiplantae > Streptophyta > Pinopsida > Cupressales > Cupressaceae > Sequoiadendron > Sequoiadendron giganteum. Next base: position 539,682,210 of record CM021108.1, read on the forward strand.
CGTATATGTCCTTGTACCAAGGGGAAGTAGGACCAACAATCGTACACACCATCACAAAATCAAAGACATCATAAGAAGGGACCAAAAGTTGTTCGACCAAAAACACGAATTTAGGCACGTTGCTAGGAATATCCAATAAGGAACCCACGGTTGCCATAGCATCCGCTGCCCTATTCTGAATATGTGGTATTTGTTGAAAGGTGATTTCATCAAAGTAATACTTGAAATTGTCGGCCATGCACTTGTAGGGGGCAAGTTTCTCATCTTTAGTTTCATATTCATCATTAACTTGCCGAACTACTAGCTGAGAATCTCCATAAACATGTAAACTCTTGATCTTCCATTGGTCTGCCATTCTTAGTCCTATCACTAAGGCTTCATATTCCACTATGTTTTTAGTGCAAGGGAAATAAATCTTGAATGATTTTGGAATAGTATCACCTTGAGGTGTAACAAATAGTATCCCTACTCCTAAACCACGATTAGTATATGTCTCGTCAAAGTATAATTTCCATGTGGTTCTAATGTCAACTTTGAAGATAAAATCACTAGGAAAATCTTCCACTAGAGGATGGCCCATCTTAATTGGCACATCTTCTAATTGATCTACAATTACTTTCCCTTTTATAGCTTTCCTTTCCACATACTAGATGCCATATTCACTAAGTATCATCACCCATTTAGCCAATCGACATGTTAATGCTGCTTTACTTAGGAGATATTTCAGAGGATCTATCTTTGCGACTAGCATGGTTTGGAAGTTTAGCATATAGTGCCTAAGTTTTTGAGTAGAAAGGACTACCACAAGATAGGCATGTTCTATGTTACTATAGTTCAGTTCATATCTCACCAAAGTACGACTAATGGAGTACACTACCCTTTCATGAACTTGATTATCATTTTGTGTGAGCATGGATCCTAATGCTAACTGAGTTGCTGAAATGTAAAGTATCAAAGGTTTGTCATCTGTAGGTGGCATCAATATAGGCAGAGGAAGCAGATAATCCTTGATCTTTTGGAAATCTTCTTGGAATTTGGGTGTCCATACAAATGGTACTCCTTTCTTGAGAAAATGTTGGAATGGATGTATTTTGTCTGCTAGTTGTACTATGAAGCATCTAACAGAGTGTAATATCCCTTGTGGTGTTCTTAGCTGACCAGTGTTGGCTGGTGGAGGAATATCCATGATAGATTTTAATTTTGCAGGGTCCACTTCAATGCCTCTTCTAGAAATGATATATCCTAGGAGTTTTCTTGATTTAACACCAAAGACAATTTTTTGGATTTAGTCTGACTTTGTAATTTTCTAGTCTTTGGAATATCTTGTCTAAGACCTTCAAATGATCTACTCTTGTTAATGATTTGGCTATTATGTCATTGACATAGTCTTCCATGAGGATATGTACAAGGTCATGGAAAATAGTCGTCATTGCATGTTGATATGTAGCTCCAACATTTTTGAGCCCAAAAGGCATAAAATTCCAGTAGTATGTTCACCATGGACATGCAAAAGTTGTCTTGTGTTGGTCCTTAGTAGAAAATTTGATCTGATTATACCCAACGAAACCATCCATGAGGGATAACATCTCATATCCTGCAGTAAGGTCCACTATCGTGTCAATGTTTGGCAAAGGGAAATCATCCTTAGGACATGTCTTGTTGATATCTCTGAAGTTTGTAAAAATGTGAACGCCCCTAGATGGTTTGGTCACTAGTACAAGATATGATATCCACTCTACATAGTCTATGGATCTGATAAATCTGACATCCAATAGTTTCTTAAGTTCAGCTTTGACTAGTAGAGCGATTTGTGGATGCATCTTTCTTAGCTTCTGCTTAACGGGCTTAATACCTAGCTGTAATGGTAGATGGTGCAATATAAGGTGTGGATCCAACCCAAGCATGTTAGCATATGACCATGAAAAGTTTATCTATCTCTTTATGAAGAAGTCTCGAAACTCTTGTTGCACTGTCTCTGTCAAATATGCTACAAAATATATTACTCGAGGGTTTTCTTTTGTGTTTATGTTGATCTTGACAGAGTCTTCTACTAACATTGGTGATATTTCCTGAGCAACTGGGAGAATATTCAAAAATCCATCCTTGGGTGCCTCAAAGAGGTTTTCACCCTCGAGTACGTCCTTTATTTTTGCTATTTCTTCATCCAAAGGTGTTTTTCGGTTTTCACCTAGGGACTTGTCATTTTCTTCATTTTTAATGTTTTTATTTTTATTTTCATTTTTGCAATTGGAGGTGTGAACATACTCCCCAAAATATGCCTTGTCATCCAAGTCTATGGTAAGGCCAGCTTTATGATCCCCTCTAGGTATACCTTCTCGAAGTTTCATGAACTCAACTATCGCTTTGTCATTCTTGAATATTTCTAGGATGGGTGTACCTTGTTGATCCCAATCGATAAGTTGGGGATATACAAGAGGCATTTCATCATCAGAATAATCAAATGTGGAGGCTGAAAAGGTGAATATAGAGTGGTCAACATGGTCACAAAAGTTTTGGACTAACTTATTTTTATTCTTTTTCTTATGGACAAGTTTACTTTGGGGTGGGACCATTGCAAGGGCTAGTTTGTCAAAAGATGGTTCATTAGGCACCCAAGATTCATGATCAAGGGTTTCCCAATAATAAATTTTAAGCCATTCTTCTTTATACAAGGAATTTTTAGGATAGGGGATAGATGGAGTTGGTGTGGTTTGTAGCATTTCATCAAGTTCTTCAAATAGCTTATCTAGGTCCATCATGCTACTAGAGGATAGGGAATCCTATTCATAGTCACTTGAGTCAAGGGAGTCATCATAAACTGGGTCAAGTGGTTCATGAGATATCTCAATGCATTTAGAAGCACTCACTTCCTCTTCTAACGATAATGGAGGACCGAGAATACCAATTCTAATCGGTTGAAACCCTAGGCCTAGTCCTTTTGGTCTTTGTGAGACAATGATTGGTTCATTCATTCCATTCTGATGTAGTCCTAACCCACTATGTCCATCATATCCTTTGTTTTGCATTATCATGAAGCCCTTTCCATATTGATCCTTGGCTATTTGAATAGATGAAAAAGGGTTTTCATTGTCTTCTTTATACAACCAGGAGGTGGCATCTTCTTGGTCCATAGCTTCCTTACTTAACTCTCCCCATTTTGTGAATGTCATTGTAGGAGGGACATGTATTGTGACAACTGGCTGCTTCCTATCTAATATGGGTAAACCATATGACTTAGGTGGAACTAGCTGAATGACACAATAGGATGCATTCATATGATATTCTCCACAACCCTTGTCTTGGATCTCAACCTTAGGAGTGGATGGCGGTGTTTGTGATGGAATGAAATTGGTAAGAGTTGATGGATCAACATAGAGGGATAAGGTAGATGATGAGGCTTCTTGGTTAACTGACACCTATTGTTGTGGTATTTCATGTAGGCTTGTGCAATATTGAAAAGGATCTGGATCACCATCAATGGTGACCTTGGTTCCATTATATGGGAATTTAAGACAGTGGTGATATGTGGAAGGTACAAATTTCATTGCATGTATCCAAGGTATACCTAGCAAAAGGTTATATGGAAGGGTGAAATCCAAGACTTGGAAGCTAGTGTCCATAACTACAGGGCCAATCCTGATGGGGAGTGTAACAACTCCTTTGGATGATCTTTCCTCATCATCATATGCCTTAAGGTACAAAGGTTCAACCCTTCTCCTTCATCTACCAAAACTCGTCTGACTTTGGTTTGATGGACTAGAAATTCAAGGTGTAATGGATCGTTATGATGGGTCTTTTCAGTTGAATAATCCTCTTAAGAAAATGTGGCGTGATGGGAATTGGTTAAGTATCCTACCATTTCTTTGAAATGTTTGACATCTATGTTGGTAGGGAGAGTAGTGCTCTGGAAGGCTTTGTCTAGAATGGCTCGACGATCTGGTGATATAGTCAACAGTTCTAAGATGGATATCTATGTTGGGGTCTTGCCCAACTGGTCAATAAAATTATACTTAAACTTGGAAGATTGTGTTGGTGGCTCTAAAGAAGGACCTGAAAGGGTTATCTTGGTTTTGCGTGTATTGACAACACATTCAGGATGTTTCTTTATGGTAATGGTATAGATATTTTCATCAACAACTCAGATATGATTGATGATAGTACCTGGTTTATAATCATACTTAGCACTGTTATAATTGGCTGAAGTATTATTCTTAGTTCATGAACTGGAGGCCTTTCCTTTCCCATGGTCATGTAATGGATCCGTGAAGACCTTATGATCATTGTTCTTGGTATGTTTTTGCCCATTGACTTCTATGGTTCTGTCTTCAACAAAATCTTGTATGATGTTTTTTCAGTTGTCGACATTGTTGTAGGTTGTGTCCCTTTGTTTGATGGTACTCACAATAGGAATTATCATCCCACCACGAGGGTTTAAACTATCCCATATCGTACTATTTTGGTTCCAGAGGTTTTAGGAGATTATGTTTAATCAGGTCTTTGAAAACTGTCTCGATTGGTTCTCCTAAAGGGGTAAATTCACGTTTAGGAAAACTCCTCTGTGGTCGTTGTTGTTGTGAATTTTGGACAAAGTTGGCTGTTTGATCCAGATTATTAGTCATGTCCTAATTGGAGTTGTAACCTCTAAGTGTGATGATAGGTCCCGCATGTAGGGTCTTAGCATCAACAATATCGTCATTTTTTACATTCTTGTTTCTAGACCATAACTTGTTTCTATCATTGGGAGCATTTTGATGTTGAACAACCGGGTTCCTTCCTAGTACCTTAATGTCTCCTTTTTCAATGAGGCATTTTTCAAGTATAATTCCATTTTGCACCAAGTCTAGGAAAGAGGTACGCCAATTTACTATTAAGTCACTTCTCAGTTTCAAATAAATATTTTTAAGGAATATCGTGACTTTTTATTTTTCTGGTATCTCAACTGGACATTGAATAGCTAAACTTCTCCATCTCTAAAATAAAGTGGTGAAAGTTTCACCTTATTCTTGCGTGGTGTGACACAAGGTAGCTATTTTTATTTCATTGTCTATGTTGAAGGCAAAGTGTTCGACAAATTCCTTAGCTAATTTGCCCCATGATCTTATGCCATATGGTAGTTTAGAGAACCATTCCAATGCTATCCCAACAAGGGTTCATGGAAAGAGTCTCATTAAGTATGTGGGGTCATATGAGATGTCCATGCATGTTGTAGAAAATTCTCTAATGTGTTCTAAAGGATTAATCTTCCCATTATACTTAGGTAAATTTGGTATAATGTATCTGTGTGGGAAGGGTGTCATGTATATCACTTTGTCAAAAGGACATGGACATAAATCTTGCGCTGAAATAGTTCGTTTGCTTGACATAGACATACTATCCATTTTATGTTAAAGGATTTGCACTTGATTTTGTAGAACATCTACCTATGTCAATGATATGTTGTTTCCTTTGTTTGGATCAATGTAAGTGTTCTGGAATGCAATATTCTATGACAGATTGTGATTTGGCGAGGGTATATATCCTGCTTGAATGTTCTGATTCGGTGTAGGGAAATATCTTGTCTGAATGTTCTGGTTTGGTATAGGAATATTTCCTATTTGAATGTTCTAATTGGGTATAGGAATATTTCTTGTCAGAATGTTCTGATTAGGTATAAGAATATTTCTTGTTGGAATGTTTTGATTTGGTATAGGAATATTTCCTATGGGAATGTTCCGATTTGGTATATGAATATTTCCTATCTGTGTAACCCCTATTTGTGGAATGGCAGTATGAGGTATAGTTGTGTTTGTGCCAACTTTGGATCTTTTACCAATGGTGTTTGTGCCAAAGGGGTTTGGTGAAGATGCTCCCACAATGAATTGTAAACCTTGTGTTATATTGAATGGGACTGTGTTTACAATTGATGATGTTTGAGTAGGTATGCTAGTTGGTATTGCTATGGTAATTTGAGGAACAAAGACAATTGATGTCATAGTTTGTGTTTGTTGAGTAGATGTTTTTTTCAAAGTGTGAACATCAAATCTTGGTGGTATTGTGGCACCTTCTACTAGAAATTTGGCTAGATATCGTTAGGGATCATTTTCCAAACACTCATCCATAAAGGATTCAAACTCAGGATCTTGTATGACAACGTCTATGTCTTCAAAGAAGATGTTTTCATGTGTGTCTCTAGTGACATGTTTTTCAAGAAAATATTTATGTGTTCTCTCTTTCCCTGATGGTTGGTTTCTGAAAGGATTGATGAATTCATTGAGGTCTAAAATTTCTCTTTGTTTCTTCTTAGCCCTTGTTTGAACCATGAAAATGTTACTCAAAAGGGGAAATGCAAAACTTTGTCTAGAAACTGATATGTCCTATTTCTATGTTTTTGGAATTTTCTAAATATAAAGGATGTCACCAAAATTAAGGTTTTCTAAAATGACGTATACTAGGATGACATACGCTAGGATGGATTATATGCAAATTTTATGAGTAGACTATGACGGTAAATGATTCTAAGTGGGTATAACTTACCACCTAGGGAATAATCCAAAGCTATGACTTAACTTTACCAAGGAACCTGATGTAGGACAAAGACAAATGATAAGGTGAATTTCCTAAACTAGACTGATGAGCTGGAAAGATTCACTAGTAAGACAATAATGACTAGGTTCAATGATAATGACAAATCGAAGCATGAACGTATCCAATGATGCAAAAAGTTGTTATTTTATATGATATGTAAATTCCAATAGGGTAACTAAGTTTTCTTTGCAACTAAGATGACTATCTCTAAGATGTAAATGAAACCTAAATAATGCAAGGTTTTTGAGCAATTTTCTAGTTTCTATCCAAGGTTGACCGTAAGAAACAAAGGTGAAAACAAGATAGTTTGTTTTTTGAACCGAGTTTACAGTTTTTGAGATTTTCGTTGACAGTCAATTGCGGTTCATGTTTCAAATGCGTTGCTAAAATTGATAGATGCATTGTAATTTTCATATGCGATTAACTGATCAAACCTAGTCTCGAGTGTTGACAAAAAAATGCGACTTTCTAATAGATATGGTTTTACTTCCAACAATTACGACTCAGTAATCAAATGCAACTCATAACCTAAACTCTATGAAAATTGATTTTGTTAACAAACACATGCTTCTTTCAATTTGACAGTTGCGACTCATAAGGAGACACACGACTCTAAATTTGATAGTTGCGACTCAGTTTACAGTTGCGATTTTTTGATGACAAAGTTAAAACTGACTCAGCTTTATGATCAAGTTTTTGATAAATATAGAAAATACAATCACAAAAGACAAAGTTTTTTCAATTTTGACTTGAATGAATTTGTTAAAACCAGAAGAAATGTACAATCCTAAGGCTATTATGGACAATATTTACTAAGTTCTTAATTGGGTTTCCCTAGCTATGCATATTCAATGCGGATGACTAGTAGCTTGACCCCAGTGTCTCTCCTCCACAACACACACTTCTCGAGTCAGCCAAGCTACAATACCCATGAACTCGCCATGACATAATTTTCATCTCTACACTTGAATCGTAAGGATTTGAGATGGCTTCAGAGGTTCGACCTGCTACACTAGTAAATAGAAGGATTTTGGCTTAACTATGAACAAATTGGATTTTTAGTTCAGACACCCATTCATAAGAGCCATGCAAGAGGAAATATCATCCCAGTCTATAGAGGTTAGGCTCTATAGGTTTTGACGCACATCAAGGGTACTGTGGAATCAAATTCTTGTCCACTGGGATTCTCGTAATACTGAGCTTTCCTCGAGTATTAAAATTTGTATATCGATTGGGAGTGGCTCGACGAAAAATCTTGTCACTAGTTTTGAGTCACGTTGGTTACTCTTAACCACCAACATAGACCCAAATTTCTAGAGTCAGTAATCGATTCTCTTACACCCAGGATCACACGAATGCGCAAGGGGAGAGGATACTACGATATACCAAATTGGGGTTCTAAACTAAACAAATATAGACACAAAAGACACTGGTTAATTTTAATCCCAAATGACAATTATCTAAGCTACGAAACAAAATGTTCTTTTTACAAATTTAAGCCTTTGACAATAGGTCTTGCATGCAATTTGTTAGTAGTTTCATGTTCATGTTCATCATTCATCTTGGAAGAAAAGGGGTTTGGTTTTCAATGTCTTCTACGCTACATCTTGCAAAACCTATGTTATCCTCCTAAATCACATGCTACAAACCAAATATTAGCAAAAACCAAAAAGAAAAAAAGAGAACACGAAAATACGAAAAAATTAAAAATCAAAATTTTACCAGTCAGATGCATCATTTAAGTCTGCAAATGCATCGCGGCTTTATCAATCAAATATGTCGCATAAAGTCTCAGATGCATCTCAAAATTTTTTAGTTGCGGTTCGTGAAATTAGATGCGTTGTTTCGTCAGTCAAATGCATTTTTCCATACAATTCCTGCAAAAGAAAAATCGAAAAAGCCGAATGGATTCGTGAAGATTGAAGTGTCTTCACGTTGGGTTCACCAAATGTAACATAGATAAAATGACACTGTGAGAAAAGATGGTTAAATATAATCTAAAGAAGCATTAATCTAAATCAAATAACTAAGAATGAAAGAATAAACTAAAATAGTAATCAAATAACTAAAGAAAAACATGAAACAGTCTCACCGAATATCAAAAAACTCGTTCGAATTATCTTGATTGTCCTTCTCCATTTTTTTGTGATGGTATTCTTGCCCTTAAATTTTCAGTGTGTATGCAAGTATAGTCTTGACGTATGTGTTAAAGCAGAATATCAAAGATTAAGGTTATTCTTCCAAAAGTATTGATTTTGGGAGGAGGAATAATGGCAAAAGTCAGTCAATTTATAGAAAGCTAGTTTTCAAACGATCGACTCAGATTCAAAAGAGAGATCAATGATTGAGATTATTGAATGTCATGCGATGTGAGTTTTGTGTCAGTTAGAATGTGAGTTGGGAAATTCTGTAGGATAAAGATTAAATTAAATAATAATTTAATCTAGTGTTAAGAATGTTTGAAAATATACTGAATAAGAGATACAAATTAAATAAATGATTTAATCTTGAGTTGAAAGTCTTCAAAAATTAGAAGAATAATAATTGAATGAAAAGGATAAGTTTAGAACTCAACAATGATTTGTTTGAATGCACACATGAATTAATTAATTAAATAAAGATATTTAATTAATAGATATGTTCATGCATATGAGTCTTAACTAGATAATTGTCTGGTTATGACATAGAGTCTCTTCATAGAGAAGATAAAATATCGAATGATGAGACAACTGATGGATTTAAATAGATCTAGAGTTAGATGATGAGTGAATAATTAGTTAAGTAGACAATAGAAGAATGTGACAAAAATAACTATTTTTATGAATTAAATGTTTATTTAATTCAACATTCAAAATCATTATTTATTTAGTTGATCGTTGAAAAGGTTAATTGAATAATTAAATAATTCGAAAAGAATATTTAATTATAGTCAAAATATGATAAAAGGGTAAATTAAATAATAAATTATTTAATTCAGAAAGGGAACTAATTAATTAACGACGTAATTAAATAAATAAGATTTATTTAATTAATAAAAGTTGAATAAAGGTCATAATTAATTAATTAAATAATTAAGGTTATTTAATTAATAGAAGAAAGATGTGTATAGGAAATAATTAAATAATTAACATTATTTAATCATGACCGTGAACATTAGAAAATTATGTCGAAAGTGGTACTCGTAGGCCTAGACCAATTTTCTGTGTCTACATCAACATCATTTAATTACCTAATGAAGAAAATAAGGGCCAGGAAAAAGAAGTAGAAGAACCTGCCATGGTTGCTATTGTGGGAGAAATTCCCTTGGTTCAACTACTATAACACCTACCCATAACATGTAGGGACTAAAAGAGCAAGGTATGTAGGAAACCCAACCTGCAACCTCTGCTGAGCAACCCAAAATTGAAGATAATTTCAAAACCCCAACTTCCAATAAAAGGCGACCAAAAGGAAAGAAAAGAAAGAGTGGGGCTTCTACCTTTGTACTTGAGAAGGTTCAAATGAAGCCCACACAATTTAGGAGGTGATCGCATCGCCTAAGGAAGAAGGGGCCCATGAGAGGATCAAACAAAAAGAAAAAATAAGATATTGTAATGATAGAAACAAACATAGAATCAGACGGGAATGCCCTAAGTGATGAAATAAAAAAACCAATTGTACAACCTTTGTATTTTTCCAGCACTTTTGATTTTGATTTAGAAGATATTTGTATTTCCAAAAAGATGAGAAGACCTCCAAAGAGCCCTATCTCAAAAGGGTTTGAGTATACAAAAGAGGTAGGAGAAGAATAATTTTTGGAGAAAGAAGATTAATTTTTATTAGAAGAAAGGAATACAGGTAAAGAATTGCAAGAAGCCTTGCATAGAATCAAAAAATTAGAAGAATTATTAAAAACATATCAGTAGATAGAAAATGAGAGGGATGCAAGAATTGAGGAGTTGGAAGAAAGACTCCATAAATTTGAGCATAGGTCAAAACCAGAAATATTGGCATAGCTTTCCATGGTGGAGATAGATGGAAAATATCCAATCCCAAAGAATTCAATTGGATCCATAAAGACCCCCACTGGACCAACAATCCTGTCATTAGGTATTGAGTTACAAAAGAGAACAAAAGAATTCTCCAAAAAAGAAAAGGAATGGGAAATGGAGAAAGATGAAATGATATCTAATTATACTAGGGTAGTTGAGAAGTGTAACGCCCTGCCACACAACTCGAGAGTATGATGCAGACAACTACTTAAACAGGCTAATTTTTTATTTTTTTAAGTACAATTAATATACAAGTTCGCTTCCCAACGCAAAAATCCCCTAAGGTTACGAGATTGAGTTAACATAACAACCCACAAACAACAACATGATTATAAACCATGACAATTATTTAAATAATAATTAAGCACATACATTCCAATTAAGATAATTTACATCCAAACGTAATAGATAACTTTCAAACTCATTTATCCATAATTAAATATTACAATTACAACTCTCATTCCCCGAATGAGGCAAGTCCAATAAATAAGGTTATAGTTACAACTTCCACCTCGATAACAACTGAGGGGTAAAATAATACAAGATCCAACTGAAGTGAAATAAAGCAAGAACTGAAACTGAAACCAACGAGCTCTTCAACTGGAAGTCTCGTCCACATGAACATGAAGAAAGAACCCAATGGATTTAGGTGCACGCCACCCAGCCAAGTGGAACCCAAAAGCCCACCCTTCGTGCTAGGAGATAGTAACCAAGAATCCTAGTAAAGACCATCTACCTCTAGACACAGGCTAACATAAACTAAATCAAACTGAAACAACCAATCACATGCCACACAAGTACATCCCAAGGTACAACTCAAGTACCACATACATACAACATAAGTACATCATAAGAGCATCACGAGTACAACTCAATTACCACATAAGTGAAACACAAGTACAACTCAAGTACAACTCTACATGCTCACATTGCTTCCAGAAATAAAGCAGTTCCAATATGTTATGAGAACCATACACACAGAAACATACACCAACCATGGTCACATCAAGTATGTTACGGAAACCATACCCACAAGATCGAATACCAATGATGGTCACAACAAGTATGTTAAAGAAACCATACCCACAAAACAAGTACATGAGTTACCCACTACGGATCGTCAAGATGGTAACCTCAACCAATCCTCGACCCTCATACATACTAAAGTGAAAACAAATATTGATTGTTTTCCTAGACATAGTGTCATCACACAGCTCATCATGGGTTATCCTCTGGGATTCTTCCTAGGCTCCGACCCCCACTAAGGGTTATCTTGGTGGCCTCTACCAAACTCCTGGCCCCCATACTCACTCATGCGGAATCAAATACCTTTCATATAGACAAGATAGATGACCTTGCCATTCCAGGTCTTCCCACCCATCCCAAGTCTAAACAAGCCCTTGTATCTATGAGTGAGGCATAATTATCTTAATTAGTGAGAAGTTAGTCCTAAGATTCTAAGTTTTAATTTAGTTATCACTTGATTAAACCACTTCCGTAAGTTATCCAGTTTACCTCTTCTGGGCTCTGGCCCCTATGGAAGCCACTCTTCTACTTGACAACACACATACCATCCAAACACCAAGGGTAAAAAAGTGCAAACAAACAAGATATCACGACCACTCCTTTCTCAGGAGGCAACATAAATCAAATCCATCTCCAAACATTGGAGGTAACAACAATAGCAAAACCACTCCTTACAAGGAGGCACAAACTCACATAATCCACTCCTTTCACAGGAGGCACAAAACATCCCCGTTCGTGGGAACCGGGTAATAACAATGACATAACTTCATGCACTACCCAAGGAAATAACAAATGGTCATCATTACAAAACGACAACCCCCAACCTCTAGGGTCCTCTGGAAGACTTACATTTTAACGACACATAGCCCATTCCCCAAAATATGAACATAGAGGAAGTAACCACGAAGGCAAGTTACGAGGAATTAAACTAATTTTGGATTTACTAAATCCATTTCCCTTATTAACATTAGTAATCTATTGCTCAATAAAACTGATCTAAACATACGTCTCTTTTAGACAAGATGAAATTTAAACCAACACATAAATCCCTAATTGCCTTGAATAATCAAATAAGCATTTACATCTACGAATCAAAACTTATCATTTGAAATAGCCATTTGTCATTTTGAAAATAAATCAATTTTAAAATCGATTAATCTTGTTGTAAAGCTCAATATTTAATTCTCTAATAGCTTTTAAATAATCATAAAATAAACATTTACTTATGCAATTCAGAACATAACCTTTTAAAAATAACTTTCTATCCTTACAAAATAAATCTTTTCTCAAAAGACGACTAATCTTGCTATTAAAACATATTACTTTTAGATCCAAGGCATATCGTTTTAAACTAAATAACTGTTCCTTCTACTCGACATAACCATTTTAAAATACTTAACTCAACTTAATAAACATGTTATTTAAAAGCAAAATTACTGTTTTCATCAAAATATATCCTTTTTAAAAATACTTCATTAATTCGACTATAACATGTTAATTTAAAATTCTCCAATTAAATTTAAAACATACCAATATTTAAATCCCCAACTCATTATATATATATAATTAAATCATCATTTAAACATTTAAAATTTCCCCAATTTCATTTAAAACATTTAAAATTTCCTCCATTACCTTTAAATATACCATTATTAAAAAAATAACCATTAAATATATATATATATATTTAATATGTAAACTTTAAAATTTTAATATTAAATATTTTAATATTATAAAATATAATATTAAATATTATTTTTAAATATTTTATATATTATATTATTTTTAAATTATAATTTATAAAATATAAAATATTTTCTTTCAAAATTTCACAAGGTACACCTTCACTCACACATTCCAAGACATCATAATTCACTTAAAACTTTCAAAATTTTCCAACTTTTTAAATGGCCAATAACCAAAAATTTCTTCAAAACACCATTAAAATAGCTTGAAATTTCTTCAAATTTTAAATTTCAAAAACCAAAAATTCTAGCAATACCCTTTGGCTCGAAAATTAATAGGGATAATTCTATCCCCGCATTAAAATTCATCATAAAACATGCACAGTTTCAATTTTTCTAATTTTATTTTAAATTGGAAAACCATAAATTCCCAAAAACTCCATTGATGAAAAACTTCAAATTTTAAAGTTTCAATTTCAATTTTCTAAAAATACCCTTTGGCTCTAAATATGCCCAATAACACACTTTTCACATAAAATTCACATTTCACCCAATTCCCAAAAAATTGGGCATGGTAACCCCATATATTTGAAAAATATCAAAATTTAAATTAAGAAATTATATTTACAAATAAAATTGTAAAACAAACGGATATGAGAGGATACTACAATCCCCAAGTATTCTTCTACAAATAAATTTGAAGAAAGATGCTCAAGTAAATTTAAAACAAGGAAAATACCTCAATGCCCTTCAAATTTTGAAATACAAAGTTTGTCAAGCATACCAAACGAGGACTCACAAAATTCAACAAGCATGATCCCCTTCAAAATCCTATTCCAACGAATCTGACCCCATCAAATTCCCTTTCTGATTGCATTCCCAATCAATAATTCAAAATTTTACCATGAGAGGGTTTTCTCCTCTCTTCATTTTTCCAATTTTCCTCCTCAAAAATAGACAAAAAAAAATGAAAATATCTATTCAACCCCCAAAGTCAATTTTTGAATTTCAAATTCTAATTTGACTTTTAATCTCATTTTCTTTATTTTCAAATTCAACATAAATAAAATTTATAATTTCAAAATGAACTTATCCAATTTCAACAAAATCAATTTAATTAATTAATAAATGAATCTAATCCACGATTAAATTATTTATTAATTAAATTAAATTAATTAATAAAATAAATTACGTTATTAACATAATACCAATACAATTTTAATTCCACAAATTAAATGCATACAACCATTTAATTACCCATTTTAACTTGCAATTAAATAACAAAGAGAGGGCACAATAACCAAAGCAACACAACCTGACAAACAACTGACGACATATAAGGACTGAGGTGACGACTTAGCATGAAAACCTAGCTACTATCTCCCAATCGAATACAATTGGGTATTGGACATGCTCAAACATGTGAAACCAGGTGGAGTCGATGTCCTGTACCTGTCAACCTGAAAATCAAGTAACAACAACATATAATATGAACAACATAAAATACACACCGTGAAGAGGAAATCTCGGGATCGCAGGGTGCTCGCAAGCAAGTGATGCAATCTCGTCCCCTTCACCAATACAGTCTTACTAATTGATGAATCTAACATTATTAATATGATCAAAAGCATAAACATCATTAATTCAATTATCCACTATGCCAATCCAAAGCATGACATAATGATAACATTATGATCAAATACCATCACAACAAAATATCACACCAACTCACGATAAAGATAGAGATTAACAGTAACCGAGTACTATAGACAAAGTACTAATAGAAAACAAGACATAACCAAACAAAACACTGTTCGATCAAAAGAGCCAAAACGGAGGGGTCTTACAAGAAGCAAGAAATAGAGGTGAAGAAATTAAAAGTAAGAATTGAGGAACTGATAGATAAAATAGTGCAGTTGACAAAATGCAGACTGTCTACTAGGGTTTATGCCTTTTTTTGCAAGAAAAGTTTTTATGTTTTCAATTTAGTCAGATGATTAGTGACATACCTATTTCCATGAGTATAATTTTTTTGTTCTTAAAAACTTTTCGGAACAAAACACCTGAAATGCAAGACCAATTATGTGAGTTTTATTTACACAATTTTGTTCTTTCAAATGAAACTGCATGGAACCCATTAATGGTTGTAGAAGATCTTTGAATAAGGGATTTGGCTTCTTATGTTAGATATGAACACCAAAGGGGGAAAATTCTATGGGAATATCATGAGAAAGATAATTCTATCCCCTTACAGCTAAGGAAGGAAGCAGTGGAACCAAATGCAGTGATAGATCAACTATTTGGATCTCTTTAGATCATAGGGGAGTTGGAAAAAATATTATAAGATGTAGAGAAAAAGATGATAAAATAAAGAAGACACTAGTAGTAGGTACCATCAGTGAAGCCTTTAAATTTTTTAAAGTCAGATGGGGATCTTACACCAAAACTAAAGAGGAAGGAACCACACTTTGTTTATAATTATGCAACAATGGCTCACATGTCACATAAATATGTTTCAATTGTAATGAGAAATGTATTTTTTTAGTTCCCACTTATCTTCCATCCTCCTATCCTCTTGTTTCCTATACCACACTAGAAAGGAAGAAAACAACGGGAAAAAAACAACAAAAAATTAAAGGTTGACAAAGCTCTAAGATCAAAAAGGTTACTATAGTCACCCCAAATCTAACTTTACTTCATCTCAATTAATTACATGATTTTATTTAATTAATTCACACATTTCTTCCTTTCCAATTAATTAAATATATTTATTTAATTAATTAGTCCATTTCTTCTCATAATTAATTAAATATTTTATTTAATTAACTATGTCATTACCCAAACCTATAGTTCTTCTAGTTAATTAAATAATTCTTGTTATTTAATTAATCCCATCCAAATCCCCTTTCCTCCCAAAACCCAATTACAATAATTAGTCCTTGATTAACTAATGAACTAACCTCCATTAGCCCATTCTCCAACTTTTGACTCCACCTAGGTTAATAAACCCATGGTCTATTAACCTCACCCACCTAATTATACTAATTAATCCCTAATTAACTATCCTAACCCCCATAATTACTAATATTCTCCAATTTAAAATTCACCCTCAACCTCCTAATCTTGTCTCATTAATGCCAAAAATCCCAGCTACCTCCACTATCTTACACATAGCCTCCAAAACTAAATGAGGTTTCATCCCAATGTGTGCTCAAACATGTGTGATCACACCTCACTCTTCTCCATGCACCTAATTGTGACACTTGTCACAATGCTAATAGGCCACATCCATTGATCCATGCATCACCTCCACACTCAATCCTAGCCCTTCATTAACTTTCAATCCTTTACCCTCCAATTTTCTATAAAGTGAGCCTTCATCCCTTTATTTGATCATCTTGAATTGTGCTAGTCTTATGTTGGTGCAATTGTGAGCAGTCCACATTTCAATCTTGGAGAAAAATCAACAAGACTTGGGTGCATCTTGGAGCTCAATCAAGGAGAATATCAAAGGTATAATAATTGTGTTTGTGCTTTATGCTTATTTTCCCATTGATTTATTCTTTTGATAGTGATTCATAACCCCTCCACATTTACTACTTGAACCAAGGAAAAGGAGTGGACTCTATGGTAGATTTTAGAGACATGACCCTACAATAAAACCTTCAACCCTAAATATTTCTTGAGGACAAGAAATGGTTTAGTTAGGGAGAAATGATAGGTCCAATTAATGGCTAGTTTTCTTTACTATTTTATGCTTCTATACTTTCATCTGCTAATTTTCACAAACATTGCCGAGACTTTATACATCTTTTATATGCCTTTCATACACTTTAAAGCAGACTTTAAGTATATGAAAATAGAAATGAGTTATGTTGATATATACTTGTATGGATGCATGAATGTCTATGAGATTTAGTATGTTTCTATGTTTAATTATGTTTGTTAATAATGTGGATTCCTTAGGAATGAAATGAACATCTTTTCAGCAAAAGAGATTGTTAACCCGCAACAATAGGTTTTCCAACCCATAAAATAAGCACTATGGACGGTTGCAAGGGAGAGGTCAAAATAGCCACAGTGTGACATTTCCAACAAAGAGTAGAGGTGATCATTCAATGATCAACTATGAGTCACCACATCATAATTTTTTTCATCAAATAAGACTATCAAGAGGAGAAGAAGTTTGTTCTAAATGAGACTAATTCATGATGTGACTGTCCTCAAGAACACATCTTTGTGTTGGTAGTTAACTTTTAGGCACAAAGTTCTAAATTAGTTTCTCTACTCTTGTTTGATAGTTATTATTTTCTATTATTAGACTAAGCCCTCTTCCTATCTTTAAAGAAGAGTGGATGACTAATTTATGAGTGTTTTTAGTTCTAGAGGAATACAACTCCTCACAGACCCTATATAGTGGGATCTGTTGTCAAGGAGTAAATCTAGTTGTTGATCATTGTTTTTAGTTGCTAATTTTTAGATAATTTTATGTTACCGGTTACATCAATAAATATGTGTAATTAAATAAGAAATCTCTAGCAGATTCTTGTCAGATTGTATGTAAGAGTTCAAAGTTTTTATGCAATAAATAGAATTAGTTGATATCATGAATTGTCGAGTCAAGTAAGTAGGTGTTGAAAAATTCTATGGAAGAAAAAACTAAATCAAGGGTCACTTGAGGTACTACTACTCCACTTCATTTCTTCTTGTTAGGTTAAATGATGTATAGTTGAAATTAGTTAAGTAGTTTCCAAGATAGATGCATATGTAATTAATGAATGCCATTCCTTAGTTTTGGATTGAATTGTGTAGCTTCATGTTGGTTCCATACTCTAGAGGAATTAGTTACAGTTCTTTAGCAATTGATAGTTATAGTATTGAGTGTTAGGCACCCGTAGCATAAGGTAGAATTTTATATTTATTTCCCCTATTTTCAGAATTAGCATTTCATTTTTTTACAAATTTTGTAGTCTTTTGAACATGTATAATTGCCTATATACTCCATTGATATATAATGTGTTTATGATTGTAAGGTCTGAAAATCTCACTTACTATAGTAACCTTCAATTTCCAAAATAATAGAATAAAATAAAATAATTATAAAATGGTGCAAAAAAAGAGAAATAATTAAATAAATTTCATCACTATATTCAAATGGGATTTACATACATCAATGAATCAAAGTATATCAAAACAAGGTCTTGCCTTCACAAGATTTAGCTATGTAGGCTAACACAAAGATAACATAATAGCAATACATTTAAAATTCAAATGGTGTAATGCAAATTGAGGAAACAACAAGATTATAAATGCATCCACAAAAGAACCATAACACAATGATTTTCATGAGTGGAAAACCCTCATAGGGGTGAAAAACCACTCGTAAAAATTCCTCATTGGCTTACAAAATGCCTCACTAGAAAAGCCTCACTAGCAATGATCATATAGTCTCTCTGACATGATCATTTACAACTTCATTAAAAATTTCTAATTAATAAGGAAATCAACTAGAGAGGATCACTCTGTTTCTCTACATAAAATTTATCTAGAATTGGAATTTTTAGGACATAAAATTCCCGGATAATAACCCCCACTATTTTGTATACTATTTACAAGATATTCATTTCAAAATTCTGATTTACAATTTCATAAAGATATGTCTCTATAAGCATCGAACCAGAATCAATGACAAGTCATAGTGTATATAACAACCAATAACAATTGTAATGATGCCAATTATCTTCAAATATAATCATCAAATAAATCTTTTTAATTTTTCATATTGAAACTCTATTAAAAACAAAGAACAATACAAATGTAGATAGTCTCCTAACAAGATTCATGAAATTTCATCATTAAATGATGTCTCTTACCAAGTCACAAAATAATATTCACTCATATATGTCTATTTGAAAATAGGGCTTTCTCATACCTTTCTCAATTCAAATACTCTATTAATAAATTGTTGTTCATACAAGTCTATCTCTCTTTTACTATGCTACATATTTCATATCCCTTAATTTGAATCAATTAACTATCTTTGCCTCTTATTCACAAAATAATACATCTCCTTTCTAACTCTTAATAGTTTTTCAACCCATCATGTAAAGGTTAAGAAACTAAATATATACTTCACATAATTTGAAATTGAACTTGAAACCTCGAATATCCCTTGAGAATCATAGTAGTTTCAATAATATTTTTTTAAAAAATAAATAAAAGGCTTTTGGCCGACATAATATATTAATATAATAAAGAGGTTACAAAAAAACATCGTTCATGGTAGGACTTATAAAATCCAACATTTCTTATGCAACTTAGCACTAATGTTCCAGATATGAAATCTTAAAGATTTGCATGTGGTTGAAGCAAAATTTTAACTCAAAATGTGTCAACTATCTATATGTTGACAAGACTATAAAAAATATCAGCTTCTCTAGTACAAAATGAGCTAAAGATATGAAGTTTGCATCCTATATGCTATTATGTTTGATCATAGCTATCACCTTTTAGCAAAATATATTTGCTATAAGCATAATGTATCACATATTTCCAACTGATGAACTCTCCATTCCACCCTTGTTCATGAACTGCTGTGCTGGCACAGTGGAATGAGAATTTGTTGTGATGTTCATATCTAGGATTTTTACATGTGGTCTACTATGATGAGCTTGCATGTTTTCCTTCTTAGCTTGTGACTCTGCAGAATCCACAACCTCCTATTTTGATTTTTGTTTGGTGACACTATTTGCTTGATGGCAGTGGTGTGTAAGGAGAAAAGAGAGAGCATGGTATTTAGCTTTGAAGTTCCTCTCCATGTCCTCTCCAAATTCATAATGATGATGAGAAAGCACTCTATATAAATGGTTGGGTGTGTCATACTCCAATGATAATTTCAATGCTATGTCAATAGTTATGTAGCATGCCTTATGGTGAAGATAATGCCTGGGGAAAAGCCCACCTACATATGCTTCTCCCTTCCACTTATTATACTTATGTATGATTTTGAGCAAATCATTATTTTACAAGAAGACTTCGTGAATGAAAAAAATTGAAATTTTCAACATTTCATGGTAATTTGGATTCAAATCGAACACATTCAAAACAAAGATTGACATCAAATATGAGGGAAATATCAATCTTTATGCTGATGGATGCAAGATGTCTTCTCCTAATAGAGTCTTCAATGACCTATACATAGGAGCACAATCAGTTTTGAAAATATTTGATAATGTTTCTCTTTCCAGACCTTTGAAGAAAGGCAACTCCCATTCTAATATAGAAAATGGAGCTCTATGGTTTTGAGGCATGAATTCCATGGTCTCTTTTATGTGCTAATGATTTTTGCAGAATGTTGTTTTTACTTGGAAAACAAGAAAGATGTAATAATGTAGAGATAGTGAATATAGATAAAAAACAACACTACAACCTTGAAAGTGTCTACCAGCTTGAGCGAATTTTCCAATTGATAATATCTTATGCTAGAGATATTATATTTGCGAGCTTAATAGAGATTTGAAACACATACCCTCACATATGCTTTAGAAATTTTGGCTTGTGAACGAACATAAATATCAATCTCCGACATAGAATTGCCCTGATTGCGTAGCAAAGTAAACCACAAACTAGTCCTTCAGAAGCTTTCTCTTGCATTCACATACCCATCGCATCCAGGAATCCCTAAATTTTAGTAGTTTGTTGTTGAGCTTGAAATAACCATGTTTGCAGAATATATAACACAATATCTAGGCTTTTAATAGAAATAGAACTCAATTTTGTTTCAAAGCCACATAAATTGAATGAAGTCTGCCACATGCATGAGAGACATAGACCGTGCTAAAGACAACTCTATTTCATGATGCTAGATACTCAGGCACCACCAAACTAAATTCTGCCACATGCAAGATCACCTTAACCCTCATTTGATTTACACTTGTTAGCAAGATCCTGAAAAGAGATGAAACCTGTTATACAAAACACATACCTTTGCTACGACCACCGACATTGATTGGGGTGGATTTCTTATGAAAAATCGATCCTTATCGCATATGGTCATGTGCGAAATATATTTTTTGATATTTACACAAATATTAAGTATGCCAAATATTCATCTAATCTGTAGAATGGATTTATGCCAACTGTCCATTTTGATGAAGTAGCCCAATTTATAATGAATATGGTTGGATTTGATATGAAAACATGGATTCCCACATGTTTTAAGCAAATTTGAATAATAACTGGCAAAAAAGAATGAGTTGGCCTTTGAAGTATATTCAAAATGATGTTACGATTTTAAAGTGAGCCATGTGAAAATGACATAATCATATTACGATATCCTAGTTGAAGTATGATTTAACCCATATGATGTTATCCTTAGATCATCAACAAATTTTTGACTATCTTTATTGAGTCTGGAAACTATAGCAATATTTAGATTACTTTTGTTTGATAGTATGCCTTTTAGTGTGGATAAATGTGATGTCATATCTTAAATTATTATCATATTATCTAACTCAAATGCTGGTAATTTCCCTATCAATAACAATTTTTATTTCTTGAGCCAAATTGTCCATATTACTTTCATAGGTATTTTCAATTTGAATTTGATCACATCCAACGTTTTCCAATTTATCTGCCACCTGATTACCCTCTCTGTAAGTATGTTTTATATGCAAAGACCTAAAATTTCCTAACAATGTCCACACTTGATGCAACACATAACTGATTTTCCAACAAGATATTTGTTTTTCCTTGCAAGCGTTTACAATAATTAACGAATCTCCTTCAATAACCAAGTCTTTGAGCTTCAAATTATAAGCTAGTCGTAATCCTTGAAGTAAAGCTTGCACTTCTGCCATATTATTTGTACCTTTTGGTAATTTTATAGACATTGCTAAAACTAAGAATCCTTTATGATCTCTTATTACAATTCCTGCACTTGAAAAACCTGGATTCCCACGTGAAGCTCCATCAAAATTTAACTTGTAATAGCCTTCCTTAGGTGGAGACCAACAAATTTGACTTCTATCCACTTTATTGCATGGATTTTAACGAAGAATTCATTTGAATGGAAGAACAAGCTTATTCCATTTCTTCATAATCTTTGAATTCCAATATGTGAATAATGAACCAATATGCTTAGTTCTTAAGACATATGCATTTGATATTTCTGATATTGATGATTCCATTTTTTCCAGAACTTGATTAATATTCATTTTTTCATTCCTAAAGATCCTTCTGTTTTGTTCCCACCAAATGGTCCACATGACTATAAATGAAACCACTCTACATATGCAAGAAAATAGTGCATTTTTGTACATTACTGGCCAGCTTGGGAAAAGACCCCACAAATTGTTTGGCAGTGGAGCATTCCAACTTAATTTTTCTTTAATAACTGCCCAACATTGAGAAAAAAAAGGGCAATGTAGAAAAAGGTGATTTAATTCTTCACTTTCATGTTCACATAAAACAAAATTAAATTGAGTTACAATTCCAAGTTCGACAAGTCTATCACTTTTCAAAATTCTTCTTTTGATGGCCAACCATGAGAAACATCCAACCTTTGGAAGTACTGAAGGATCCCAACAAAATGACAAGGCTCTTTGTGGTTTGATTTTATCTGCCTGATTCATTATATCTATATAACCTATTTTTATTGAGTAGTTCCCATTTTTAGCAGGAGCCCATAGTAACTTATCCTCCTATCTTGACAAGAATACAATCATCTGCCCCATATAAATTATAGATTCCTCTTTTTGACCTTGTGAACAATGAATTACAGATACATCTTTCCAATTTACCTTCCCTGTACAGACATCTACACTGTCAACATAATCACTTACTTTATCCCCCCAATTTACTATGAGTTGAGATTTGATATCGTGCAAAGTGTTAAGGGAATTTAAAGGAGCCTGACCTCCCCACGAATCTTCCCAAAATTTTTCATTCAAACCATCATGAATTTACCAAGTAAGATAGGGTAAGATTACCTTTCTACAGGTAATCAGGAAATTCCAAATTGTTGAACCCTGTGGGGGATTTGAGACTGTAAAAATTCTTTCTGGATCCATATTATCTAAGTACTTGGCTTGCATGAATTTGCACCATTTGGAACTCGACTTTGCATACATATGCCATACTAAATTTTCACCCAATGCCTAATTTCGAGCTGATAAGTTATGCACTCTAGCACCCCCTTTGGATTTTTCTACACACATTTTTTCTAGTGAAATTAGAGAGATCTTTTTATTGTCAATGTTTCCCTTCCATAAGAAATCTCTAATTATTTTCTCAATTAATAAGACCACATATTTTGGTGCTTTTAACACTGCCATGAAGTAATTGGGAATAGCATAAATAATTGAATTTACTAGTAATATTCTATCAGACAGAGACAACCATCTACCCTTCTAAGATGCTATTTTTTTTTAGTACTTTGAATAATTGTAGCCCAAAAATATATATTTTTCTCTTGAGAAGAACAAAATGCCAAGGTACTTGCATGGTAATTCATCTATTTGGAACCCAAGAATAGAAACAATTCTCTTATGTAGCCCTAAATTAATTTGAAAAATATAGATTTTTGACTTTTCAACATTAATTTATTGACCTGAAGCACACAAGTATTTGGCTAATATAGACTTGATATTTTTGGCCTCTTGAATTTGATATGCGCCAAATAATAATGTATCATCAACTAAAAAAGAGTGAGTTATTGATATATCAGTAAGAGGAATTGCAATACCTTTCCACATCTGTTGAGAGTGAAATTGTTTGACTGTCCTACTAAGTGCCTTTGTTAGAATTATGAATATAAAAGGTGATAAAGGATCACCTTGCCTCACTCCCTGAGTGGAACTAAAAAATCTTGAAGATGTGCCATTTATTAAAATTGAGAATTTAGCCCCATTTAAACAAGATAGAACCCATTTACACCATTTATTGGTAAAACCAAATTTGCGTAAAATTTGCATAAAAAAAGTTGAGTCCACTTTATCATAAGCTTTCATCATGTAAAGATTAATAATTTAAAGGAAGGAATTTTGTGCAAGGAGATTGTGTGTATAATTTCATGTGCCACTAATGCACCCTCTGCTGTTTCCCTACCTGGGAAAAAACCTCCTTGTTCTTCAAATATTAACTTTGGAATGAGGGGTACCAAACAAAGATAGATTGGTTTGCTGAAAATATTATAAATTGTGTTACAAAGAGAAATAGGCCGAAATTCTGAGAAATACTTCGTATCTTTTACCTTTGGGATTAATGCAATGTGTGTTACATTGATTTTTTTAAACATGGAACAAGAAGTTTGTGATTCCTCCAAAGCCTTAAGTAGATCGATGCCTTTGAAATCCCAACATTTTTGAAAAAAATAATGTTGTGAAACCATCTGAACCAGGAGCCTTATCTTCTTTTAGAGAGAAAACAACAACCTTCATCTCATCCAAAGTAAAAGGTTTGTTGAGTTGTGCATTATCCTGATCACTGACCAAGGTGGGAATTTCTTGTAACATGTCAACTCTATCAGCCTCATACTGAGACAAAGGTTGTGCTGGTAAAAAAAATAAATTGGAGAAGAATTTAACCCCCTCACTCTTACTATCTTCATCACTTTTTAACCACTTGCATGATGAAATTTTCTGAATGCAAAACAATACATTTTTTTCTTTTTTAATCTGAGCAGACATGTGAAAATATTTAGTATTCTTATCACCTTCTTTAACCCATAATTCATGTGATTTTTGATGCCAATAAACCTCCTCTCGTAACACAATTCTTCCCAATTTTCTTGTAATATTTTCTAGAATTTCAAAGGACTGTGGAGTTAACCCCTAACTTATAATTTTCTCATTAATCGTGGCCAACTCTTTTGCAACAAGTTCCTTTTGATGAAAAATATTCTTGAACACATGAATATTCCCCAATCTTCTTGTAATATTTTTTGAATCTCAAAGGAATGTGGAGTTAACCCCTGACTTATAATTTTCTCATTAATCATGGCCAACTCTTTTGCAACAAGTTCCTTTTGATGAAAAATATTCTTGAACACATGAATATTCCAATATTTTATTTTAGCTTTGAAAAACTGCATTTTCAAGTACAAAATCTATACATAACAAAACCTAACTCATAAGGTGTCTGCATCCACCATGTTCTCAATAATGGCAAGAAATCATTGTGTTTGAACCACATTGATTCAAATTTAAAAGAATCATTCCAATTTTGAGGTGAAGATGGGGCTACAAGATTTAATGAAATAGGAAAGTGATCAGATCTAGACCATGGAAGTATTTCAGACATTTTTGTATATTTAGGTCTATTACCCAATTTGAAGAGACAAAAAATCTATCAAGACAGATTGCAATTTGTAAAAATTCCCGCCTCTTATTCATCCATGTATACATTCCTTTTTCAGGTTGCACATCCACAAGTGCATTATCATGAAATTTTTTATTAAAATCCTCTACTGACTTTTGAGGCAAAATGATTCCTCCTATTTTTTCATTTTGAGTTAATATTGCATTAAAATCACCTGCAAGTATTATTTTTTCAACCCCAAATTGTTCAAAAATTAATTCCAGCTCCTTCCATAGATGTTTCTTATCAATTGTTGAATTTGGTGCATAAACATTAACCAACAAAAAGGATAGATCAAAGTGTGTAACATGCAACAACTGCCAGTGTGGATTATTAGAAATGGATTCTACCTGAACTGATTGATTATTCCATAACATTACCAATCCCCCAGATGCTCCTTGAGAAACCAAATGATATGACTTCCAATTATTCCATTTGACAATTATACTTTCATAACTTTCCTTAGAAAGCTTTGACTCTTGTAATAAAACTATATCAGCCCTTGAAGAATTTATTTGCTGCTTAATTTGGGCTCGTTTGTTAGGGGAATTTAAGCCCCTATCATTCCAAGATATGATCTTCATATCGATCGAGGAGAGCTCCCTGCTCCCCTCAATCTTTTCTTTATGTTACCATCTAAGGTTAATTGTACCCCTGAAGCTATTTCCTCTTGCAATTTGACTGCATTTGATTATCTACCTCTCTTAGCAGGTGATTTAATTGTAGGGGAAGAAATAGGAATTTGGCAGATATAAAGTTGTTTTGAAAAATAAAAAATAACATCATTTGAACCATTAGCCTCTTTATTTTCATTGTTATTACACAATGACGCCTGTTCAATACTTCCTTGATTTAATGGAGAGTCTGGTAAAGTACACTTTTTTGAAAGAACTTCCCCATCTTGTTTAGATACAGACTGCATTTTCATCAAAAAGGTTTGAACCTACCATATTTTCTAACCGATCTACCCAGTTCTCGAAATTAACTTGATCACACATGGCATCCAGATCATGAAAATCCAAGCCTTCGAAGGAGTCTAGAATATGAGAAGGCAAAGTGGAACTACAACTGTAAAGATTTTCATTATGTGAGGAGGGACTAGATAATAGAGAAGTATCCCAAATCAACTTAAAGACAATTCCATCTAACTTCTTATTACCTAATGAAAGGCTAGGAGTATAAAAACATAGGGATCTTTCCTAGGACAAAGAAGCTAAAATTGTTTGCCAACCCTTTGGAAAATTTACAACAAGATTTATTACCCTAAGCTTCCCAAGGTTCAGATTTAACAAGTCCAAAAAAGA
This sequence comes from Sequoiadendron giganteum, assembly GCA_007115665.2. Taxonomy (NCBI): domain Eukaryota; kingdom Viridiplantae; phylum Streptophyta; class Pinopsida; order Cupressales; family Cupressaceae; genus Sequoiadendron; species Sequoiadendron giganteum. The sequence continues at coordinate 539,709,177 of CM021108.1, forward strand.
AGAATTTAGTGTACCTTGCAATGGAATCACTTGAGAAGAACAAGTTTTTGACACCATGGATTTACCCTTCTTGACTATAACATCATTATCAGACAACCCCTTTTGAGCAGTAAAGACCACTAAATCAAAACAACTTTGTTGTATAGATGGAGTTTCTTCAAGATTGAAATCCTTTTACAAATTGCTATCAGAAAGAGGTGAATTCCCTTGAACTTCCATACTATGAGGGCAATGGATTGAAGAATGGCCCGAAAGATGGCATGAGGTACATAAATTTTGTGAGTTTTCAATAAGAATTTCCTTCCTCAAAGATCCATTTTTTGAATGTATTATAAGTGATGAAGGAAGAGCCTTCAAAACATTTAGCTGAACACAAACCCTAACCGACTTATCTGGATTCTTAAAAAAATCCATATCATGACAGGAAAAATCCCCAAGATTATTAGAAATTGTTTCCACAATTGTTGGCTCCCTATATGTTAGTGTAATTAATTATGTATTACATTAGAATAAGTTAACTTAGATCTTAATTAATCATATTAATCCTAGGTTGCATTTAATCATTTAATAAAGTTGTTGAGATAAGATTCCCTTCTAGAAGATGAGTTGTCTTTTCTAGAGCTTATCTCCATCTTGTTATCATTCCCTAGGTAGTTGGTTAGGGTTTCTTGTTGTCACATGAAGTGTGATTTGAACTCTTGGCAACATCCTTTGCATTCTAGGTTTAGCACTTGCCTATATAATCAGGCATATGTACTCTTTGTAAATATCTGATAGATCATAATAGAATCTATATTTGAATGCCATTATCATACTTTCTTTGTGGTTGAATATTTCTTCCTCGCAAAGATCCTCCATTGAATATTGCATTGCAGCTTCATCAAGGACACCTGTGCATCCATCATTCCAACATGGTATCAGAGCTATTCCAGTGAAGGTTCATCCCAGGATCAAGAAAGTTTGGCTAGGAGATTCTTTGCAGGCGTAAGGGTTTTCTTTGCAGGCTAGTTGGTTCCACCCGGGGACCAAGCTGATTTATGGAGCAGATTGAGTCAAATATGAGCTCGCCATTGTCTTCAGAAGGCCTCAAAACCCTAGGATTGCCTGCCCATTTGTCTAATTTGGGCATATTTTATTCGGGAGCCATTTGAGGTATTTAGGGTTTTTTGCATTGTGTACGATCCGTATAGTTTTTGCAGAAATAAAATTTCCCCTTTCAGTCCTCCATCATGGAAATTTTTTTTTTAAGTCATTGGGCATTTTTTATTTCAAAAAACGGGCATCTTTTTATGTAGTTTTGGCAAAAATTTATTCTGCGGGTGATTGGTAATTAAATTGACAATTTGCATTTGTTTTTAATTTTTTTGAAATGCAAATCTTTGCAATATTCAAATTTTTTTATTTTCGCCGATCTGCAGGCCGATCGGTCGGTTGGACCTGTCACATCGATCGGTCGTCACATCACCGCCAATCATTCTGTCGACTGCAACCATCACCGTCATGTTCTTTGGCCCTCGCCAGCCGACCATCCTTCCGTCGCTAGTGTTTGCTCCCGGTCTCCAACTGGCCCCACCATCTGTGCCCTCGGTCATCCACAACATCGAGGGCTCCTCCTTCTCTATGGCGCCTCCCTCCTGCCCAGCCGTGCCGCTCGCTCCGCCACCTTAGCACCGCTCCAACGCCGCCTGATCCGGCGGTTGTTTTTTTTTTTGCCCCCAGGTGCTTATTTTTTTCACCTGTTTAGACTGCAGGCCCTAATAGGGCAGATTTTTTGAAATCGCCATATCTTCGTGCCACGGTGTCAAAATTCGACAAACGAGATATCGTCGAAAGGAGAATTTGGTCTACTTTCTAGTGGTGCCATCTATTTTGCAGACTTTCTCTGTCAGAATATTCTACAGTCAACTGAAGTCAAAACCCTAGTTTGGACATAAAAGCTCATATCTTTGCAACCGTTGATCAAAATTCAGTAATCCCAGTGACATCAGGAAGGTAATTCAGAGCTCTTTTCATCCATCCATTCACTTTGATCAGTTTCAACTCTAGGCACTCTTGCATTGGTTTTGTTCAATTTGGTGCATTTGTTCAATAACTTGGATATCTTGAAGCTTGGGAAAAAGGATTTTTTGTTTTGGGTGACATCACTTCAGTTGCATATCACTGTCATTGTCTTTGTAATCTTGGAGATCATTCATAGTTTATTATGGGGTTTTCATTTCATCCTGCTTTGATCATGTTGAAACGGGGAAACTATAAACAATGGAGAAATGGTATCATCACACATCTCTGATGGCTTCTTTTGTTGCCGCATTTGTATAATCTTGTTCCCCCTCCTGGTACTGACAATAAGAAATTTGCTTGGAATTGCAAAAGGGATCATGTCTTAGGAGTCCTTGCAATGCATATTGATGTTTCCACCTTGAAAAGTATTGATCATTATGATTGCCCTCTCACTCTTTGGACTAAAATTTGGGAGATACATGGAGATCATGACATTCAGCCATTGCCAAATGATCCTATTTTAGATTGTCTTGTGCCTCTTCATCTTTCAGACAGGATACCCTATAATGCAAATACTATGTGGGAGTTTGAATATTTGGAATACTTTGAATCTTCATATGAGGATGAAGAGGGTTCTTCCGATGCTCCTGCTTCTCCATTAGAGACAGTTGATCTACCTTCACCTTCAGTGATTCCATGTGCAGAGTCATTGATTGAGGCTCCTATCATTCCTATTCAATAGGAACATTCTCATGGTAGTGATTCATTGAGCACGTCCAGTGATTCATTACAATCAGTATCACACTGTCTTCCTGATTGGGATTCCTATCTATCAAACATTGCATCCTTGTTTGTGGTGTCTCACATTTCAAATTTGGAGGACGTATTTGAGTGGATATCTCTCCTGTTTGATGACAACCATTGCACTCCTGTTTTCAAACCATCACAGTTTGTGGATCTTGTTCAGCATGTACCTAACTTGATTGTGGCATATTCATCTTCATTAGGAAAGGAGACACATGAGCAACTTTTAGAGACATCATCAAAATCCATAATCATCCTTCTTTCTTTCAATTCCTATCTGGAATGGGAAGCATCTCTGCACTTGCACCTAGTTTTGTTTCTTCTGAAAGGGAGAAGAGTTGTTTTTCGACATTGGATCATGTTTTGTCTACATACACTTAATTACCTTTTTTGCAGGTGATCACATTTTCTGGGGGGGCTATATTGTCTCTCTATTTCCCTCCTATGGGGGGGTTTTTGATTATATTGTATCCATGTGATGATTGTTGTCCTTGGGGGGGATAATGTTGAGTCCTCCAATCATCACCTTTCTGCATTTCATCTCCTTTTTTGGAGAGGGGTTTTCTTCCCACTGGGTTTTCCCCTTTTTCTTTGTTTGTGGGAGATTAGTTGCATTTTCATTCTATGTACATGGGTACCTAAAATGACCATCAGCCGGGACCCATCATCATCATGCATAATCATTGTTTTTTTTTTTCCTTCCTAAGTTGCACTTATGGGGGGGTGTTAGTGTAATTAATTATTTATTACATTAGCATAAGTTAACTTAAGTCTTAATTAATCATATTAGTCCTAGGTTGCATTTAATCATTTAATAAAGTTGTTGAGATAAGATTCCCTTCTAGAAGATGAGTTGTCTTTTCTAGAACTTATCTTCATCTTGTTATCATTCCCTAGGTAGTTGGTTAGGGTTTCTTGTTGTCACATGAAGTGTGATTTGAACACTTAACAACATCCTTTGCATTATAGGTTTAGCACTTGTCTATATAATCAGACATATGTACTATTTGTAAATATTTGATAGATCATAATAGAATCTCTATTTGAATGCCATTATCATACTTTCTTTGTGGTTGAATATTTCTTCTTGGCAAAAGTCCTCTATTGAAGATTGCATTGCAGCTTCATCAAGGACACTTGTGCATCCATCATTCCAACACTATACTCTAAAGGAAGAGTAGGAAGTTGGATCCAGAAAGGAACAAATTGTATCATCGTTGACCAAGGATCAAAATTTGGAACCCGGGCTTGAGTAAATAGCTCAGATCCCTCGGAAAACCACACTTTATCCTCCATAATTAAATCTCTTTGTTGTTTAGTGGAAAAAAACATAATGAAAAAACCATTTCCCTGATCTATGTAAAAAACTTGATTATCCCCATCCCAATCAAAGACAAGTAGATCTTTCAGATCTTGAATTTGTGCAACTAAAGATTCATCTGAGATTGAGATTTGAAATAAATCCTCAAGATCATAAACTTTCATGGAAGAATGGGAAGGGCACCCTTTACGGATCCATTTCTTGCCTAATTTTGGCATGGCATTGGTTTGATGCAAATATTCTTTAGATCTAGCATTCGGTGAAAAAGAGGAATTCAAATGTTTAACAGCTGAAGATAAAGGCCTTACCTTATTCCTAATAAAATTCTTTTGTTGGAGTCGGTGAGACCCGATACTTGCTTCGAGCCCCAAATCTATATTGTTCGGATACGTAGCAGGCACATTCAACAAGGGAACATGATTCTGAAAGGAAGCTTTGGGATGTACCTTATTACGTTGCGAGTTCCTCAATTGAAGATGCAAAAACTGATAACAATCATCATGACTACGAGCAATGTTATTAGGAAAGGAAGGAGGCGTATCCACCATTGTAAAAAACTCAGGTAATTTCCGATCAGAAACCACATCAGCCCAAGAACGAGAATCCCCTCGGCTTGTGAATCAGAAGGACAAATATCAAACGGATCTTGCTTTGCCCTGCTAAGCTGCTTCCTAAGTGGAAAACTCTTACTCGTTTGACTCTTAGAAATGAAAGGATATTATGGAGCCCTAACAGACGATCTATGAGATGAGCCGCCCGAGGCCAGTGGTGCACCCTTGCGATGCCAATTATTGTGCCAATCCCCTCCATGGAAAACCGAAGGGCTTCCAGAATGGGAAGAAAAAATTGAAAAGTTACTGTTCGAACGGATTCCATTGCTCCGCTTCATGCGGTCCATTTTTTCGTGTTGCTTGGTATTGACCCTCCTTGAATTTTTCAATAATAATAATTATTCTTTCCTTTATATAAATTTAAGAAATATATATTAAATTTTATAATAAAAGAAGATTCAATTATCTTTACACCAAGTGCAACACTATCGACACTGGCACCGATATTGTTAGAGAAATTGTTCTAAGTGATGGGAACTGCATCCATCATTTAAACATGGACATCGCTCTTGTGGAGATTAGTGAAGGTTCTAAATGAAACAATTTGAGAAAGAGACTTGCACTTCAACATTTCGTTCTAGGGAACATGCATGCAAAATGCGTAGAAATGAAGGCATGGGAGCTGTTTGACATAACGCCTCATTGCTTCACAGGACTCTTGAAAAGCCATGGTTTGTCGAGGATATCATTATCATAATGACTCTCTTGATTAGCTCATAACGTTTTATGGCTCAAAATAAATTCGATGTGGCATTTTAGTGCTTATCAAAGCTACCATAGTTGTAATGCTTCTTTCGTTCGAGACCAAAGCTATGTGATTTTTCTTTTCACCAGAGGTAAGAAGATCATATACCTACTTTCCATTACATCTGCAAACATACTGTGTCTATACAAGAGTGCATGGTGGGCGCTCTATTTTCATAAGAGATATGGATGTTTATTTGTGATCCCTTTCCATATTTATTTTAAATAGTAACTTCGTTCTTATGGAAAATGTTGGTTATGCTAAATGAAATAATCTAAAAAAAATAGGCTTGCATTTGTATATTGTGGGATGTGCACAAGTGGACTTGTTTAAAAGGTTTCAGAAAATTGTCATACAAATGTAAATTGGCAGATATAAGCTAGAGTCGCAACCTTTCCCAGCATCTAATCTTCCTGTGCCAAAGAGAGTGCTAGAATAGGGCAGGCGCACTGAAGCAACATCTAGATATACTAAGAAGCATGCATGACACAATATTCTATCCCTAATGAAGATGGTGATAAAGAGCGACACAAGAAGTTTTCAGATCAAAAAATACAAAGTCTATTAAATCATCCATGCATATTTTATGAACAGATCTAAAAGGGTATATAAATAATCGGGCCACATATATATTTCAATGGAAATATTAACTTCTAGGCATTCAACAGGAATATAGATTTAATATAGTAATACAATTACAATGTCACCCACACCATCATAGACACAATAATACTACGATATACAATATACCAGTGATATTATGAACAAGAAGATAATGATAGAAAATTACAATAATGGCTTCAATTTATAAATCAAATACAACGATTTCATTCAGCCACAGAGTCTCAAATAATAAGGATTTGATAATAAAAACCTGCACAATAAGCTCTCCGATGATTGAATCACCATTCTTCTTGTTTCCCTAATTATTTCCTTGCCCAAATCTGCAAACTTCTCCTCTCGTGTTGTTTTCTGAGATTGAATGTTTTTTGAATCTTTTATTATTTTCTTTTCTTTTCTTCTTTCTTTTTCTATTTTTTTTTATTTTGCTTTATTTTTGTGTTTTATTTTCTAAATTTAAGTTCTTTTTCTATTTTTCTGTTTGTTTTTTATCTCTTTGTTTTATTTTCTAAATCTTGCTTTCTTTTCTAAGTTTATCTCATATTTATCTAATAAAACTAATATAAAATAACAAATACGATTTATTAACTTGCATCATATTTATTTTTAAAATAATAAATATTAAATCTAATTTCGAATAAAATCAATAAATGATTTTAAAACTATTTTTTTTCCTCTAAGAGAAATTAACATTAACTAAAATTTAATTAAATAAGCAATTATAACAATAATCTTCCTTATTAAATAAAATAAGATGCAATCGTAACTAAATTATGCAAATGCAACTATATGATTTCCTAAGTGCGTGTGTGTAGATTCTTTCACCATGGTTGCTTACAAACGGCTAGACACCCCCTCCTCGATGACACTCTCTCTTTGTTGCGAGTATATTCCTGTATGCACATGAGTCAAAGTTTGGTCAACGATCATTAAAATAGTAATATTGAATTATAAATTAATTATTGAAAAATAGGGGTCGTGACAATGATCTATGAATGCATATAACGTGCCAACACTATCTAGAGTTTATGAGTCCCTGGTTGATAATTAAATGCAACCTCTTGTGAAAGATGAACTGTTTAGTTAGGAATTTGTCCTCTGAACTATGTGTATAGCTAGTAGCACCAAGCTGATTAGACATTAGAGATGCCATACACACATATAGAATTAATAAACATTGGATATTAATTTGTAAGATTTAATTGGTGTTGGGGAGTCTATATTATCATGATGATAATAACTTGACCATGAATGATATCTTGTGCATATCAAAATAGTTCATAGACTATTAAAAGGATGACCAAGACTATAATAACATTAATTGTAGTATGAAATGCTAATGGAAAACCACACATACAATGATAAAATGTGGTGATAATGGCCAGTAACATGATACCTAAGCTACTAGTGTCTTCTATTATAAATTAATCATTAAATGTTCCAAATATTAATTTATAAATCAATACTATATACTATATATTAATATATATATTTTAATTCTTATAACTAGAATAACAATCTATATATATATATATATAATGCTATGAGTAACTCATCATTTGAGTAGAAATGGGACCTATTCTCACCTGCTCTACATAATGCAAGCAACTACCAACATAGGTTAAAACTTATGACTAGATTCAGGTGCCCTTTGTCATTGACTAATGATGAAAGAATTTTTTTTTCCAATGTGACGATAAACACCACTCTTGCAACATTTCCATCTTTCCAAGTCCTAGTCAACTTCTTCATTGAGTAGATCTACATGACCTCACTAGTCCAACTTCATTTGACTCAAATTTCATATCAAATACAACTATGACATTTACATTTAAGTTTGTCCATAGAGCATTGGTCCAAGCCTTACAAGTTAATAAAATATGTCATGGCTAATATTTGGGGTGGTGTGTCTATTGCAATACAGAGACATGAAGAAAGAATTCAAAGTTGCATTAATGATGAATTTATGATATAATTTCTCTAGTCATTTGACCTAGAAGGAAATGTATCACCAAAAGTAAGAAAATCTCAAGGTTTTTTTTGAAAAACATCAATGGTTAGGGAATGGTATATGTCAGGTGTAGGAGTGAAGATAAATATATAAAATTATAGAGCCAAACCAAAGTACATACAAATCAACATAAAAATCCATAAGGTGTCACATATGTCAATTTGACATAAACAAATGAATTCATACACTTTAAATATTTTGTTTCTAGACCATACTGATAGTGCATAAAATCCTTAACATTAAACTCTAGATAAATCGAATGCAAGCACTAAAATGATATATATTTATATATTTTAAAATCACTAGGGAATGAAAGATGTGAGGCAAAAGATGCACTAGAATTTTAAAATCTACCCGATAATGCTAATCCTTAGTTGAGATTTGATATTAATTTCAAGGTCCCACACCTTGACTAGATCACTCTCATTATGTCATTGGAATGTTGGGAAAGCCTCAATTGGGTGTGGTTTCATGTGACAAGATTTTTTGAGATGATCGATGGGACCATCAACTTTGGGTTAAGAATTGTTGTTGAGAAATTGGTGTTTTTCTCAACATATTGCAACCTTGAAGATGCATTTTATTAGTACCTAGTGAATTTGCAAGTTTTTGCTGAAATTAGTCCTAAATTTTTCACGCCAAGAGTGGAGACAAGGGCTTCTTCTTTAGGTAAACATTTTAGGTCTGTTGAATTATCTTTCAATATTTCATGAAGAAGAAAAACTAGGTTATCTAAATCTCTTTTAAGAGGAACTAAAACTATTGTAACTCCTCTTCCAAGAGCCCATTCAAGCCCCCCTTTGGGTAGATTTCCACCAAAAATAATAGATTTCAGCTTCCCTACATGGCTCACCCAAGGAATAGAGTCTTTGTTCCTTTCAATGGAGGTAGTGCCATTAATATTTAGTAGCATGATGAAATCCCAACATTAGACCTAAAGGTTATCCCATATTTCACGGGTGAAAACACCACCAGTCCTATTGAGAAAATTCAATATATTGCTAATATTTTTTTAGTGCATAATATCACCCAAAATAATATGATTGTGAGATTTCTTGCTACTTACTTGAAAGGAAAAGCACTCTAATGGTACACGGGACTACAACCCACTTCTATTCAAAATTGGGATGAGCTAGGAGAAAACTTTGTCACTAGTTTGAGGATAAGAGTGATCATATATCTTTAATGGAGACGTTTACTACTATCAAAAGAGATCCTCATGAGTTCATGGTAGAGTTCAAATTTAGGTTTCAAAAGACTTGGGATAAGATCATAGCTTTGGTAAAACCTTCTCCTAATACTGCATTCCTTTATTATTTGAGATCTTTGAATAGTGATGTTGTGATGATTCAGTCAATGGGAATTTTGTTTTTCTTAACAATATGATATAGCCATTAAAGTTGAGAATAACCTAACACAAGATGGAAAAATATCCCATAAACCTCTAATATCATTATTCCTTTAGATTCCAACATCTCAACCAATATTGGAACTTATTCCTATAGCTACTAAACAACCAAACCCCCTTGCCACTCCTTCTAATGAGCTTCATGAGGTAAAAACTACTACAAAGTTTTAGCAATGAGTTAGGTGTATTAAAGAGATAGCAAGAGCAACATATTAGGTCATATAAGCCTATAAATTAGACCTATCAATATAATATGTAAAGCCAAAATAATCTAAGTTATGCTAAGCCTTTGAATACCATAAACCCAACTGTTGTAAGTACTTAAAAATCCCTTGTCCCTGTGCAAAATAACTTGACACAAGACCAAGAGTGGTGCTATTCATGCAATCAACCACAAAATAAAAAATTATGTTAGAATAGTGAGTTTGTTCAAACCCTAATGGTTGAAAATGAACTAGCATCTTCATGTTAGTGATTGAAAATAAATCAGACAATTGTTGGTAAACAAGACCAAATGCCAAGTGAATCTGCATTAATAAATTAGTAGGATGCATTTTTTTGTGGTGTAAATCAATTCACTTCATTAGATACGAATGTTGATGTAGTGGAATACAATAATAGATCAAAGAAGATTGAAATGGAAGATGGTCCATCCATAATAGTTGGTAAACAATCAACCTCCCAAGTACCTCAAGGATTTAATAAAACTATAGTGGTAATAACTTCCGAGACACAAGTAAACCCAACTGTTGGAAAAGGAAATCAAGCCCAAAATCAACCAAAAGTCAAATAGAAAGCTAGAATAGACCTTGTTGTCTTAAAAAATCCTACAAAGGTTAGTCATATTCCTTTCAGTATTGTAAAGAAAATAAAAAAGAACTAACCTAGATTTGACTATGTGGGAAGCATTGTTTATCCTAGCTCAAAGGGACTTGTTGCAAGAGGCCTTAAGAGGTATTGAATAACCAATTAGTACAACCAAAAAGGAAGGAGTAGTACATCTCTAATCAATTTTTTTCAACCAAAAGAGGAGTCAAATTAAAAAAAATCAGTAAGAATCCTCCCTTTTACATGTCATTGATTGTGGTTGATCACATAGTGCATAATTGTATGATTGATTCAAGGGCTAGTAGTTTAGTCATGCTTGAGACATTGACTAATTTATTTGGCATCAAGTACAAATCAGGTGACAAAAGGTGTTGGACAACTAGACAATATAGTTGTTAAAATAGTAGGTTTTATTAAATATTTGAATCTCACCTTGCATGCATGTTCTAGATGCGTTATTTTACAAGAAATTTCAATTATGGACCTTCCTCCTTATTTTACCATATTTTTATCTAGAGAATTAACAACCAAAATAGGAGGGTATCTATCTTCATATTTGTCTCTTATGTTGTTTAAGAATAGGTATGACACCAAAGTGACTAAAAAATTTGAGCCTATCTCACTAAACCATATTGAACCATATACACCAACTCCTATTAATATAAATTGCACCATACAAGACCAAGGAAAATATATTGATGACCATGAGACAACTACATCCATAGAAGGTATTCTTGATGTATTATTTGACGAATGGGAGACTACCTCCCAAGCTGTTTTCTATGGTAATGTGGAAGAAATAGGGTTGGGTACATATTGTATCCATCAAGAAAATATAGTCATTAAAAAGAGGATGGAATAATACAACTATAATTTGATGGTTCAAGTTGAAAAAAGGGTTTAGGTGCGAGTGTGATTATGATCTCCCCTAAAAAGGAAATATTTTTCTTTACTTTTATATTTCAATTATGTTGTAATAACAACATGGCTAAGTATGACGCCTTGATTTAGGGGTTTCGACTTGCACATAATAGAGGAATAAAGGTATTGTAGGTATTTGGTGATAGTGAGTTGGTTATTCACCAAGTTAGAGGTTGAAATGCCTTTAAAAAAAACCTGTTGAAGGCATATAAGCATAGGGTATGGGAAATCATTGAATATTTTAATATCTTCAACATACAATCTATCCTTAAAGAGAATAACAAAGATGCTAATATTATTGCAATAGTAGGGGCATGATTTGACATATCAAAAGGCATTAGGGAGGACAAATATCAACATGCCAAACTAGTGGTAAGACTTTTTATCCCTAATAATTTCATGAGTTGGTAGGTTTTCTAGAATGATCACCAAATTGCTAGCTTCTTAATAGAAAAGTGAAAATTTATGCTAAAAATCAGTCAAAATTACGTGAGCAATATGGTGATCATGTCACTCAACTAGAGACAAACTAGTTTCCTAAGGGACTAATCACTTTGGAGAGCATATTTAATAGTGATGATCAAATGAGAAAGGAAAAAAATGAACATTTATATCAAGGAAATAGACTATGAAGAGGTTGAAATTGATAAAGACAAGGTCTTGAAGGTGGGAAAGGTATGTAAAAAATATAAAAAGCAAGCTTTATTTGATCTTTGTAAATAATATTATGACATATTTGCATGCATATATAAATATCTAAGAGTTTTTATCCTAACCTAGACCAATACACCATTGAATTAGATCCAATTACAACATTTTTTAGGAAAAAACAAAGGCCTATCAATCCCAAGATTGAACCACTAACGCAAAAAGGGTTGTCTAAACTCTTACAGGCAAACAACATTTATGCAATTAAGAATTCCTCTTGGGTAGCCAACCTTGTTCTTGTTAGGAAAATGAATGGAGAGATCAAAAGATTTATGGTTTTAGAAACCTTAATAGAGCATCTCTCAAAGACCATTATTCAATCTCATCTATAGAACAAATCCTACAAGTGGTGGTTGGTGCCAATTAGATGGATATTCAAGTTACAACCAAATTCTTATTCAAGAATCATATTACTTTAAGACAACTTTTGCCACCAAATGGGGTACTATGGCATATAGGAAAATATCTTTTGGATAAACCATTGTTGGTACACCTTTCTAAAAGGTTGTAGATATGGATTTTAAAGGATTGATCAAAGAGATAATTATGGATTATTTGGATGATTTGACTATTTTTTCAAGCACACACATGAACATTTGAACCATGTAAGGAGATTTTGTGAAATATGAAAGAAATTTGGTGTGTCATTAAATCCATTTAAGTGTGTTTTTTTATCCATGAAGATAATTTGTTGGAACATATATAGTCTCAAAATTTGGTTTATATATTGATAAAAAAAGGGTGAGTGTTATCTTGTATCTTTCCCTTCCAATCCATAAGAAAGGTTTCCAAATTTTTCTTGGTAAGATTAATTTTGTAAGGAGATTTATTTTAATTTTTTCTGGCTTAGCTAAACCTCTTACTTCCAGCTAAAAAAGTACATTGCATTCAAATGGACCAAGTTAAAGATAGTTTTGAGGTTGTTAAGCAAGCTATTTATCAAGCACTACACTAGTTAATCCTAACTATGAAAGGGACATAATTATTTATGCTTTTGGAGGTGATGAGAGTATATCAACTATTTTTGACACAACAAAATGATGATCAAATAGAACAACCAATTATTTTTTTAGTCAACCACTCAAATATTATGAAATCAAGTATAGTTTTGTTGAAAATAAAGTTTTGTTGTTGGAAAATCCTTTAAAAGTTTAGACATGTTATTTCTAACAACAAAGTGTAGCTAATGGTCAATCATTCAAATGTAAAGGGGTTCCTTTTGAGCAAAGATGTGAGTGAAAAAAGAATTGGGTGGATAAAAAATGTTATGGAATATGATGTGAATATTAAAATCACTAAACATGTAAGGGGTAAAGGGTTGTGTGAATAGATAGCAGCAGATACAAAGGTCATTAACAACACATTATGTGATTAAGGAGAATCCCAATCAACTGAACATGATCATCCAAACATTTGGTATCATGATATATTCTCTTTTCTACAAATAGGTGAATACTCTCATGGTTGGAGTCTATCAAAAATAATTTATTTCAGATTGCAATCTATAACTTATATTCTTTTTAATGACACTATGTTCAGAAAATATATTAATGGAGTTATTTTAAGATGTATTCAACAAAATCAGACTAACAAATTACTTTAAAAAATTTATAATGACATTTCAGGGGGTCATTATTCACCAAGAACAACTGCTAAAATTATGAGGTTTGGTTATTATTGGCCTAATCTATTTAGAGATGTCCATAAATGAGTAAGGATTTGTAAGAAGTGTGCTTATTTAACTAGTAAACAAAATCTATTTTCTCTTCCTCTTCACCCCATCCAAATAGACTAGCAATTTACACAATGGGGTTTGGACTTTATTGGCATGATAAATCCACCATATAGTGTTGGTCATAAGTGGATTTTAACAAATACTAATTAATTTATGAGATAGATAGGAGAATTTTCCTTGATCATATAGTGACAAGGTTTGGTGTCCCATTTACTATTATCTTTGATAATGCTAAATATTTTGTAGGCACACAAATTAGCTAGTGGGAGCATCAAACATGGATTCTATTTGAAGACATTCAAACTATTACCCTTAAGGCAATAGTTTGATTGAGTCTACCAACAAGAATCTCATCAATATCATCAAAAGGAAAATAGAGGATAACCAAAGGACTTGGCCTGCTAAGCTAAGGACAACCCTTTGGACTGATAAAACCATGCCAAAAAGGGTCGTTGGTAATTCTCCATTCATGTTAGTTTATGGTAGAGAAGAAAAAATCCCATTTTCCTTGAGTTGCCTTCTCTTGAGCTTTCCTAGTAGATGAAAATGTTAGAAAATGATGTCATGACAATGAGATTAGCTAAGTCGATGCAGTTGGAAGAGGTAAGATACAAAGCAATGCAAAACCTTGAGTTTCATCAAGCACAAGTAAAGAAGACATTTGATAATAAGGCAACTGATAGGGTGTTCCACGAAGGAAATTTGGTGTTGAAATGAAATGAAGATAAAGAAATTTGGGATACATACTAAGTTTTATGCTATCTAGAGTGTTCCATATATCATCACCAACTACAAGGAGGCCAATACATTCAATCTTTTGAGGTTAGATGGTGAAGCTCTCCTCATCCCAATCAATGGGATGCACCTCAAAACCTATTTTTGAGGTTAGTTGTGAAAATAATGTACATATTATTTTTGTTCTTCTATTGTTTTTCAAGAAGTTTTGTTGCACACTCTACATTATTAATAGGAGGATGTATGATTTTGTTTGTTTTGTTTTCCTCCAAGTGTATCTTGCAGATGTTTTCCTTTAATTTGTAGTGTTTTGAGACCAACCTTGTTCAAATTTCATTAGCATGTGACTCCTATGCCCAATGGATTTTTAAGTACACTAGTTCCCATGTTTAGTAGGAAAAATTCTCAAAGAGGTCACCAAAATGCTGTCACTTTGTTCCCTTCTTACATTTTTCCCACTCATTATAACTAATGTGAGATATTTATGTGGGTTCATTCATGTCAAAGTATGCCTCTAATGTTTTTAGTTCCTCCTCTCACTTTAGTTAATTTCTTGGATCAAAATCCAAAAAAATGACTTAGTTATTGGCCATCAGAGCTTTGACAAGTTCATGAAACCTTTTCAAACCTTGAATAGGAACCAGGAACCAAGGTTCCAGATTCCTAATTCCTCCTATTTCCCCAAATCATGAGACCTAATCCTAATAATACAATGGAGGGGTAATCCTAATGAAGGCCTACTCGACTCCTGAAATAATTAATTAGATAATTTATTCACATGACCCAATATAACTATCTTAAGGGATGTGTGCCACGTGTTGGAATCTCCATCCACCTAAATGCATTATAATATCATATCCCTATGTGCATAACAGTGGAAATAAATGACACCATTGGAATTTTTTAGAGGTTCCTAGCTCTTCAGGAACCCCTTTGTTGTAGGTTTTTAGTCTATTGGGAACTCCATCATGAAGAACTATTTTTGATTCATATGACATTGGGAAATTAGCTTAGTTTTTGGTTTCTAAGGAACCTCTGACAAGTTCCTCCCCATGTCAAGTTCTTAACACACAAAGGCACAAAGAGAAGAAATAAAAGGATAAGTGATCAGGGGTCTCTTAAATTCTTGGTACTTTAGTAACCCCCAAAACATTATTGGAACATGTTTAGTTCATGATTATTTTCTACTCTAAAATAAAGGAAACAAATAAAAAGAAAGAAGAGAAGAAAGGAATTGGTCAGAGGTTTCATAGGTTCTGAGAACCTATGGAACCTCTAATAGATGTTAGGTTCCCAGTGAAGCAAAAAAAGGAGACAAAAATAATTAAAGACAAGAGAGGGTCAGAGCTTTGACAGGTTCTTGGAACCTTGTCACCCACTGACCGAGAACCAAGAACCAATGGTTATGATTCTGAGTTCTTATCTTTTTCATGATGTTTCAAGCTAATATAAGATTGTTTTAACATAAATAACATCTAGCCCAAAATAATTCAAGCCATGGAAGGAAGAACCAAAGAAAAAGTAGAAATATATAATGGAAAGAAAGAAGTGGTTAAAGGGTTCATAGAGAGAGGGGAGAAGGAACAAAATAAAGAAGAAAAGGAAGATGGTGGTTCTAGAACCCTTGTCAGACCCTAACCGAGAACCTAGAACCAATGGTTTTGAGCTCCATTTCCCTCTTCAACAAGGTTCCCAAGGCTTGTTCTTTCCCCAATGCCGACTACTATAATTCAATAGAAATGATGATAGCATCATTTTCTTCACCTACTTCTCCTTTAATGACATGACAAGACAAGAGTATTGATTTTTCATCAATACGTTCAAGTCATGCAACTCTACCTAGGAAGTACTATTTTGTTCTTGTTGCTTTTGACATCTTGATCGCTTCACTTATAGGAAAGGATATAGTATTTTCAGTCTCATTGCATTAAGGAGGTTCTTCTTTTGTTCTTTTGAGAGACCTACATGCTTTATAACTCTTCCATTGTAAATAGACTCCATGCCTTTGGATTAACGATTTTTTTAATGTTTTATCACCTCTTCTCACTTCTTCCACTATGTGTAAATTTTCTTACCTTTGTGTCTAAATGAACATTTATTATCTTCTAGCTTGTATACTGTGTTAAAATTATTTGCGGGGATTAACTATAGATCTTCTTTCTCCCTCTTAATACTTGTTAAAATATGACCTTCACAAACATCTTTAGGAGTTGGTATAACAGAGAAATGTGTAAGTTATTTCAATAGTTTAATTGATTTTATATTTTGTAGTGGGCATGAAGAAGATCACTATAACCTAGGTGTATCACCATCCATGTTAATTTTATGCATTTCTCTCTCCCTTTCCTCTTTAAGTTGTTAAGATTGGGGCTAGTATGTAAGTTTCATCTATGTTGGGTTGGATCAACACTTTGCATCTAGGTTATAAAGGAAGTGGACCTTCTCCAAAGTTTTGATCTCAACTACAAATTCCCACACCTTGAGATCATTCACATTGTGTCATTGGAATGTTGGGCAAGCATCAACATGGTGCAATTTTATGTGAGTAAACCAATGTTTGGTTGAATATGATCCAAGATTAAGTATGGGCTAAAGTTCAAGAATATGTCTCACTTTAATAAAAATAAATTGCCAACACAAATAGAATTTTTCAAATTGGAGCACATGAAAGTGACATATATTTTAAATTTTAAAATGATATAAATTAATACAATGTGGAACTTTGAATATAGTTTATATTTATATTTTTCTAAAAAAATTAAAATTAGTTAATGTTTTTAGTTAACTTAAGAGAATATTTAATTTTTATTTTTTTAAATGAGGTCGATAGAAAAAACTTTTAATAATATAGTAAATCTATTTTTTTTCTATGATTTTTTTATTTAACTAACTTGAATATCTCATGCATGGAGGAAAACATTTTTTTATGAATATTATTTAATAATATTTTAAAGTTAAGTTTTCTCAAAACATAAGTTTTGATGGGACACAACTTTATGGTTAAATAATTTATCATAAAAAAACTAATATAAAAAATTATACCCTTTTGGAGAGAATTCTCTCTAGTGCACTATATTTTTCTTAATTATTTTAAATAAATTTTAGTATATTTTTTATTTATAATAAACCTTATACTTGATTATAATGAAAAACTTAGTAAAAAAATTATTGATGAAATTAGCTTTAGAGAGCCATACCCTATATATATATTAATTTGAAAATTCAAAATTTCAGCAATTTGGCTACTCCACAAGAGGGTAATTACATTATTAGTAGCTTATAGTGATAATATTGGGCTATTAACAATTGAAAGCAATACATAGATAGTATATTATATTCTTGACTATTTGTGGGATTGAATAATTTCCCTACCTTTCTTTGTACCGCCATATTTGAATTCCTCACTCTCAAACATCAAAGTAAAATACCAATCCACCTCTAATGTTAACAAGACAATAGCAACTACTTTTATGAATTTGATGCACCACTTATCTTTATAACGATGGGCATTCTCATCTCTCAATGCTAAATAATTATGAAATCTAGCACTTCAGCCCTAAAAGTAATCTAGCATTTTTTTCTTGAAGACAAATTTTTGTATCCATGTTGACTACAATGAAATATGGCCAAAACCCTCATTTTATATCTTTGTTCCTCTCATCTAGGAGCTAGGGGTGTGGACTCATTGTTTCCCCAACTTTCAAACATGAGTGAAATTATCCCATAGATAGCAACATTCTATCCAATATCTTCCTCCTAAAAAAATAGTAAAAACATTTAAACTGAGTGGGGGAATAAGGATAGAACATCATAAGCTAGATCATACCACATGTTAGTTGAGTTAGAAATATATAGATCCCTATTCATTTCAATCACCATGTTATCCAACTTGTTAGCCACAACATTAACATTGTGATAAACATGTCCCACCTTTAGGTCTTCAGCGGTGTCCAAATCCTCCCTGCAATGATTCAATACATTATTTAGTTTCCAATTTGACATATTTTGATTACAAAAAGAATTTACGGTTATGAGAGAATCTCCTTATACAATTTCTTAATTTTCAAATTTTTACATATTTGGAGCCCTAACAATGTCACTTGGAATTCTAAGTTGTTTGTATCAAGTATCAATTTTTTGTCTTCGTCCCAACCATTATCACTTCATGGTTCTTGTACACACCTAAAATTTGACCATACTTGGCCACACATGACTCTTTTTTTTTGATAGGTTAATAGCTGGTAAGGCCAGTACCAAATATATTATTGATCAAAAAAGTATTACAAAGCTGTCTTTCGACACAGATTGTGCTTCAACACTACATACATACCAGGAGCCTTGCTATATTTCTCCTTTCCTACCAACCTAGCTTATAATAACCTAATTACTTGTTTGAGCAGTACATACACTACTATGCTAACCAGTTTCCATGACTACTTGGCCCTTCTTCCCTTTGGCTTCCATGGCCCATGCAGAGCGGTGAATAGGGGACTGGTTGCATCATATCTTGACCCTTGGGCTGATGCTGCCTTGCGCATCTATTTTGCATGCGCCGCACGATTCTTCATTGGGCACTCTATTTTGCACTTTTTGTGGGCAAGGCCATTCGCAATTTCCTCCACATCCCATCCATCTTCCTCTACCCAATCCTCCCCTGAATCCGGGAGAATCGAGAGTACTGGTCCAGTGTTCTCCTTGACATCTCTGTCCACATCAAATCCCTCCCTTGCCATGTAGTTTCCCAGAGCCACTTTTGACGTTGGCTCTGTGAGCCTTGCCACCATTAGGAGGAAACTGAGATTTCTATCTATGTCTGTGCCATGCTCTGTCAGTGCCTCTGGCTCAATCGTAGACAGGATAGGGAATTTTGGAATTGGCCTCCCACCGCTCCTCTTTAGTAGGTAATAATGTTGTGGCATGGGTATTTGACCTTGCTCATCAATGTTGTCCAGGACAACATCTATTTCCCCCAAGTAGGCATGCTTTAAAATACGTTGAAAAAGATTTTTAACCTTGGCTTTCGTCACTCCCCGATAGAGAGCAATTGCCAGAAACATTTCAGGTATATCTGTGTTCAGGTGGTGCTTGTGGAAAGACCAAATGAACTCCCT
>CM021108.1:539728836-539850812 GCA_007115665.2 Sequoiadendron giganteum
GCTTCATCAAGGACACCTATGCATCCATCATTCCAACATGGTATCAGAGCTATTCCAGTGAAGGTTCATCCAGGATCAAGAAAGTTTGGCTAGTGAGATTCTTTGCAGGCGTATGGTTTTTCTTTGCAGGCTAGTTGGTTCTACCCGGGGACCAAGCTGATTTCTGGAGCAGATTGAGTCAGATTTGAGCTTACCATTGTCTTTAGAAGGCCTCGAAACCCTAGGATCACCTGCCCATTTGTCCAATTTGGGCATATTTCATCCGGGAGCCATTTGAGGTATTTAGGGTTTTTTGCATTATGTACGATCTGTACAATTTTTTTAGAAATAAAATTTCCCCTTTCAGTCTTGCATCATGGCAATTTTTTTTTAAGTCATTGGGCATTTTTTATTTCAAAAAACGGCCATCTTTTTATATAGTTTTGGCAAAAATTTATTCTACGGGCGACTGGTAATTAAATTGACAGTCGGCATTCATATATTTTTTGGGGAGGCTAAAGTTTTTTTGGTTGTCGGCCCCGTCCCATCTGCCGACATCACCGGCCATCATTGTTGGCCCCACCGCCTGTCGACCATCCTTCCGCCAACAGTGCTCATGCCGACTGTCCACCGATCGTCCTGACGTTCGCTCCACAAGCCCCCGCTACGGTCACCTTAGCGACCAGGGGCCTCGTTTGTTCCTAGCGATGCCGCCTCGACACCGCCTACTCCGCCTGGCTACCGCTCAGCCCAGTGGTGGCTGTGTCTTTTTTTTGCAGCTATTAAGCCTGCGGTCACATCAACGACCAAGGGCTCCATTTTTTTTTGCCCCCAGGTGCTTATTTTTTGCACCTATTTAGACTGTAAGCCCTAATAGGGCAGATTTTTTCAAATCGCCATATGTTTGCGCCACAGTGTCGAAATTCGACAAATGAGATATCATCGAAAAGAGAATTTGGTCTAATTTCCAATGGTGCCATCTATTTTGCAAAATTTCTCTATCAGAATATTCCACAGTCAACTGAAGTCAAAACCCTAGTTTGGACATAAAGGCTCATATTTTTGCAACCGTTGATCAAAATTCAGTAATCCTAGCAGCATCAGGAAGGTAATTCAGAGCTCTTTTCATCTATCCATTCACTTTGATTAGTTTCAACTCCAGGTACTCTTGCATTGGTTTTGTTCAATTTGGTGCATTTGTTCAATAACTTGGATATCCTGAAGCTTGGGAAAAGGATTTTTGTTTTGGGTGACATCACTTCAGTTGCATATCACTGTCATTGTCTTTGTAATCTTGGAGATCATTCATAGTTTATT
Source organism: Sequoiadendron giganteum (assembly GCA_007115665.2). NCBI lineage: Eukaryota > Viridiplantae > Streptophyta > Pinopsida > Cupressales > Cupressaceae > Sequoiadendron > Sequoiadendron giganteum. Next base: position 539,730,133 of record CM021108.1, read on the forward strand.
ATGGGGTTTTCATTTCATCCTGCTTTGATCATGTTGAAATAGGGAAACTAAAAACAATGGAGAAATGGTATCATCACACATCTCTGATGGCTTCTTTTGTTGCCGCATTTGTATAATCTTGTTCCCCCTCCTGGTACTGACAATAAGAAATTTGCTTGGAATTGCAAAAGGGATCATGTCTTAGGAGTCCTTGCAATGCATATTGATGTTTCCACCTTGAAAAGTATTGATCATTATGATTGCCCTCTCACTCTTTGGACTAAAATTTGGGAGATACATGGAGATCATGACATTCAGCCATTGCCAAATGATCCTATTTTAGATTGTCTTGTGCCTCTTCATCTTTCAGACAGGATACCCTATAATGCAAATACTATGTGGGAGTTTGAATATTTGGAATACTTTGAATCTTCATATGAGGATGAAGAGGGTTCTTCCGATGCTCCTGCTTCTCCATTAGAGACAGTTGATCTACCTTCACCTTCAGTGATTCCATGTGCAGAGTCATTGATTGAGGCTCCTATCATTCCTATTCAATAGGAACATTCTCATGGTAGTGATTCATTGAGCACGTCCAGTGATTCATTACAATCAGTATCACACTGTCTTCCTGATTGGGATTCCTATCTATCAAACATTGCATCCTTGTTTGTGGTGTCTCACATTTCAAATTTGGAGGACGTATTTGAGTGGATATCTCTCCTGTTTGATGACAACCATTGCACTCCTGTTTTCAAACCATCACAGTTTGTGGATCTTGTTCAGCATGTACCTAACTTGATTGTGGCATATTCATCTTCATTAGGAAAGGAGACACATGAGCAACTTTTAGAGACATCATCAAAATCCATAATCATCCTTCTTTCTTTCAATTCCTATCTGGAATGGGAAGCATCTCTGCACTTGCACCTAGTTTTGTTTCTTCTGAAAGGGAGAAGAGTTGTTTTTCGACATTGGATCATGTTTTGTCTACATACACTTAATTACCTTTTTTGCAGGTGATCACATTTTCTGGGGGGGCTATATTGTCTCTCTATTTCCCTCCTATGGGGGGGTTTTTGATTATATTGTATCCATGTGATGATTGTTGTCCTTGGGGGGGATAATGTTGAGTCCTCCAATCATCACCTTTCTGCATTTCATCTCCTTTTTTGGAGAGGGGTTTTCTTCCCACTGGGTTTTCCCCTTTTTCTTTGTTTGTGGGAGATTAGTTGCATTTTCATTCTATGTACATGGGTACCTAAAATGACCATCAGCCGGGACCCATCATCATCATGCATAATCATTGTTTTTTTTTTTCCTTCCTAAGTTGCACTTATGGGGGGGTGTTAGTGTAATTAATTATTTATTACATTAGCATAAGTTAACTTAAGTCTTAATTAATCATATTAGTCCTAGGTTGCATTTAATCATTTAATAAAGTTGTTGAGATAAGATTCCCTTCTAGAAGATGAGTTGTCTTTTCTAGAACTTATCTTCATCTTGTTATCATTCCCTAGGTAGTTGGTTAGGGTTTCTTGTTGTCACATGAAGTGTGATTTGAACACTTAACAACATCCTTTGCATTATAGGTTTAGCACTTGTCTATATAATCAGACATATGTACTATTTGTAAATATTTGATAGATCATAATAGAATCTCTATTTGAATGCCATTATCATACTTTCTTTGTGGTTGAATATTTCTTCTTGGCAAAAGTCCTCTATTGAAGATTGCATTGCAGCTTCATCAAGGACACTTGTGCATCCATCATTCCAACACTATACTCTAAAGGAAGAGTAGGAAGTTGGATCCAGAAAGGAACAAATTGTATCATCGTTGACCAAGGATCAAAATTTGGAACCCGGGCTTGAGTAAATAGCTCAGATCCCTCGGAAAACCACACTTTATCCTCCATAATTAAATCTCTTTGTTGTTTAGTGGAAAAAAACATAATGAAAAAACCATTTCCCTGATCTATGTAAAAAACTTGATTATCCCCATCCCAATCAAAGACAAGTAGATCTTTCAGATCTTGAATTTGTGCAACTAAAGATTCATCTGAGATTGAGATTTGAAATAAATCCTCAAGATCATAAACTTTCATGGAAGAATGGGAAGGGCACCCTTTACGGATCCATTTCTTGCCTAATTTTGGCATGGCATTGGTTTGATGCAAATATTCTTTAGATCTAGCATTCGGTGAAAAAGAGGAATTCAAATGTTTAACAGCTGAAGATAAAGGCCTTACCTTATTCCTAATAAAATTCTTTTGTTGGAGTCGGTGAGACCCGATACTTGCTTCGAGCCCCAAATCTATATTGTTCGGATACGTAGCAGGCACATTCAACAAGGGAACATGATTCTGAAAGGAAGCTTTGGGATGTACCTTATTACGTTGCGAGTTCCTCAATTGAAGATGCAAAAACTGATAACAATCATCATGACTACGAGCAATGTTATTAGGAAAGGAAGGAGGCGTATCCACCATTGTAAAAAACTCAGGTAATTTCCGATCAGAAACCACATCAGCCCAAGAACGAGAATCCCCTCGGCTTGTGAATCAGAAGGACAAATATCAAACGGATCTTGCTTTGCCCTGCTAAGCTGCTTCCTAAGTGGAAAACTCTTACTCGTTTGACTCTTAGAAATGAAAGGATATTATGGAGCCCTAACAGACGATCTATGAGATGAGCCGCCCGAGGCCAGTGGTGCACCCTTGCGATGCCAATTATTGTGCCAATCCCCTCCATGGAAAACCGAAGGGCTTCCAGAATGGGAAGAAAAAATTGAAAAGTTACTGTTCGAACGGATTCCATTGCTCCGCTTCATGCGGTCCATTTTTTCGTGTTGCTTGGTATTGACCCTCCTTGAATTTTTCAATAATAATAATTATTCTTTCCTTTATATAAATTTAAGAAATATATATTAAATTTTATAATAAAAGAAGATTCAATTATCTTTACACCAAGTGCAACACTATCGACACTGGCACCGATATTGTTAGAGAAATTGTTCTAAGTGATGGGAACTGCATCCATCATTTAAACATGGACATCGCTCTTGTGGAGATTAGTGAAGGTTCTAAATGAAACAATTTGAGAAAGAGACTTGCACTTCAACATTTCGTTCTAGGGAACATGCATGCAAAATGCGTAGAAATGAAGGCATGGGAGCTGTTTGACATAACGCCTCATTGCTTCACAGGACTCTTGAAAAGCCATGGTTTGTCGAGGATATCATTATCATAATGACTCTCTTGATTAGCTCATAACGTTTTATGGCTCAAAATAAATTCGATGTGGCATTTTAGTGCTTATCAAAGCTACCATAGTTGTAATGCTTCTTTCGTTCGAGACCAAAGCTATGTGATTTTTCTTTTCACCAGAGGTAAGAAGATCATATACCTACTTTCCATTACATCTGCAAACATACTGTGTCTATACAAGAGTGCATGGTGGGCGCTCTATTTTCATAAGAGATATGGATGTTTATTTGTGATCCCTTTCCATATTTATTTTAAATAGTAACTTCGTTCTTATGGAAAATGTTGGTTATGCTAAATGAAATAATCTAAAAAAAATAGGCTTGCATTTGTATATTGTGGGATGTGCACAAGTGGACTTGTTTAAAAGGTTTCAGAAAATTGTCATACAAATGTAAATTGGCAGATATAAGCTAGAGTCGCAACCTTTCCCAGCATCTAATCTTCCTGTGCCAAAGAGAGTGCTAGAATAGGGCAGGCGCACTGAAGCAACATCTAGATATACTAAGAAGCATGCATGACACAATATTCTATCCCTAATGAAGATGGTGATAAAGAGCGACACAAGAAGTTTTCAGATCAAAAAATACAAAGTCTATTAAATCATCCATGCATATTTTATGAACAGATCTAAAAGGGTATATAAATAATCGGGCCACATATATATTTCAATGGAAATATTAACTTCTAGGCATTCAACAGGAATATAGATTTAATATAGTAATACAATTACAATGTCACCCACACCATCATAGACACAATAATACTACGATATACAATATACCAGTGATATTATGAACAAGAAGATAATGATAGAAAATTACAATAATGGCTTCAATTTATAAATCAAATACAACGATTTCATTCAGCCACAGAGTCTCAAATAATAAGGATTTGATAATAAAAACCTGCACAATAAGCTCTCCGATGATTGAATCACCATTCTTCTTGTTTCCCTAATTATTTCCTTGCCCAAATCTGCAAACTTCTCCTCTCGTGTTGTTTTCTGAGATTGAATGTTTTTTGAATCTTTTATTATTTTCTTTTCTTTTCTTCTTTCTTTTTCTATTTTTTTTTATTTTGCTTTATTTTTGTGTTTTATTTTCTAAATTTAAGTTCTTTTTCTATTTTTCTGTTTGTTTTTTATCTCTTTGTTTTATTTTCTAAATCTTGCTTTCTTTTCTAAGTTTATCTCATATTTATCTAATAAAACTAATATAAAATAACAAATACGATTTATTAACTTGCATCATATTTATTTTTAAAATAATAAATATTAAATCTAATTTCGAATAAAATCAATAAATGATTTTAAAACTATTTTTTTTCCTCTAAGAGAAATTAACATTAACTAAAATTTAATTAAATAAGCAATTATAACAATAATCTTCCTTATTAAATAAAATAAGATGCAATCGTAACTAAATTATGCAAATGCAACTATATGATTTCCTAAGTGCGTGTGTGTAGATTCTTTCACCATGGTTGCTTACAAACGGCTAGACACCCCCTCCTCGATGACACTCTCTCTTTGTTGCGAGTATATTCCTGTATGCACATGAGTCAAAGTTTGGTCAACGATCATTAAAATAGTAATATTGAATTATAAATTAATTATTGAAAAATAGGGGTCGTGACAATGATCTATGAATGCATATAACGTGCCAACACTATCTAGAGTTTATGAGTCCCTGGTTGATAATTAAATGCAACCTCTTGTGAAAGATGAACTGTTTAGTTAGGAATTTGTCCTCTGAACTATGTGTATAGCTAGTAGCACCAAGCTGATTAGACATTAGAGATGCCATACACACATATAGAATTAATAAACATTGGATATTAATTTGTAAGATTTAATTGGTGTTGGGGAGTCTATATTATCATGATGATAATAACTTGACCATGAATGATATCTTGTGCATATCAAAATAGTTCATAGACTATTAAAAGGATGACCAAGACTATAATAACATTAATTGTAGTATGAAATGCTAATGGAAAACCACACATACAATGATAAAATGTGGTGATAATGGCCAGTAACATGATACCTAAGCTACTAGTGTCTTCTATTATAAATTAATCATTAAATGTTCCAAATATTAATTTATAAATCAATACTATATACTATATATTAATATATATATTTTAATTCTTATAACTAGAATAACAATCTATATATATATATATATAATGCTATGAGTAACTCATCATTTGAGTAGAAATGGGACCTATTCTCACCTGCTCTACATAATGCAAGCAACTACCAACATAGGTTAAAACTTATGACTAGATTCAGGTGCCCTTTGTCATTGACTAATGATGAAAGAATTTTTTTTTCCAATGTGACGATAAACACCACTCTTGCAACATTTCCATCTTTCCAAGTCCTAGTCAACTTCTTCATTGAGTAGATCTACATGACCTCACTAGTCCAACTTCATTTGACTCAAATTTCATATCAAATACAACTATGACATTTACATTTAAGTTTGTCCATAGAGCATTGGTCCAAGCCTTACAAGTTAATAAAATATGTCATGGCTAATATTTGGGGTGGTGTGTCTATTGCAATACAGAGACATGAAGAAAGAATTCAAAGTTGCATTAATGATGAATTTATGATATAATTTCTCTAGTCATTTGACCTAGAAGGAAATGTATCACCAAAAGTAAGAAAATCTCAAGGTTTTTTTTGAAAAACATCAATGGTTAGGGAATGGTATATGTCAGGTGTAGGAGTGAAGATAAATATATAAAATTATAGAGCCAAACCAAAGTACATACAAATCAACATAAAAATCCATAAGGTGTCACATATGTCAATTTGACATAAACAAATGAATTCATACACTTTAAATATTTTGTTTCTAGACCATACTGATAGTGCATAAAATCCTTAACATTAAACTCTAGATAAATCGAATGCAAGCACTAAAATGATATATATTTATATATTTTAAAATCACTAGGGAATGAAAGATGTGAGGCAAAAGATGCACTAGAATTTTAAAATCTACCCGATAATGCTAATCCTTAGTTGAGATTTGATATTAATTTCAAGGTCCCACACCTTGACTAGATCACTCTCATTATGTCATTGGAATGTTGGGAAAGCCTCAATTGGGTGTGGTTTCATGTGACAAGATTTTTTGAGATGATCGATGGGACCATCAACTTTGGGTTAAGAATTGTTGTTGAGAAATTGGTGTTTTTCTCAACATATTGCAACCTTGAAGATGCATTTTATTAGTACCTAGTGAATTTGCAAGTTTTTGCTGAAATTAGTCCTAAATTTTTCACGCCAAGAGTGGAGACAAGGGATTCTTCTTTAGGTAAACATTTTAGGTCCGTTGAATTATCTTTCAATATTTCATGAAGAAGAAAACTAGGTTATCTAAATCTCTTTTAAGAGGAACTAAAAATATTGTAACTCCTCTTCCAAGAGCCCATTCAACCCCCCTTTGGGTAGATTTCCACCAAAAATAATAGATTTCAGCTTCCCTACATGGCTCACCCAAGGAATAGAGAATTGTTGTTGAGAAATTGGTGTTTTTCTCAACATATTGCAACCTTGAAGATGCATTTTATTAGTACCTAGTGAATTTGCAAGTTTTTGCTGAAATTAGTCCTAAATTTTTCACGCCAAGAGTGGAGACAAGGGCTTCTTCTTTAGGTAAACATTTTAGGTCTGTTGAATTATCTTTCAATATTTCATGAAGAAGAAAAACTAGGTTATCTAAATCTCTTTTAAGAGGAACTAAAACTATTGTAACTCCTCTTCCAAGAGCCCATTCAAGCCCCCCTTTGGGTAGATTTCCACCAAAAATAATAGATTTCAGCTTCCCTACATGGCTCACCCAAGGAATAGAGTCTTTGTTCCTTTCAATGGAGGTAGTGCCATTAATATTTAGTAGCATGATGAAATCCCAACATTAGACCTAAAGGTTATCCCATATTTCACGGGTGAAAACACCACCAGTCCTATTGAGAAAATTCAATATATTGCTAATATTTTTTTAGTGCATAATATCACCCAAAATAATATGATTGTGAGATTTCTTGCTACTTACTTGAAAGGAAAAGCACTCTAATGGTACACGGGACTACAACCCACTTCTATTCAAAATTGGGATGAGCTAGGAGAAAACTTTGTCACTAGTTTGAGGATAAGAGTGATCATATATCTTTAATGGAGACGTTTACTACTATCAAAAGAGATCCTCATGAGTTCATGGTAGAGTTCAAATTTAGGTTTCAAAAGACTTGGGATAAGATCATAGCTTTGGTAAAACCTTCTCCTAATACTGCATTCCTTTATTATTTGAGATCTTTGAATAGTGATGTTGTGATGATTCAGTCAATGGGAATTTTGTTTTTCTTAACAATATGATATAGCCATTAAAGTTGAGAATAACCTAACACAAGATGGAAAAATATCCCATAAACCTCTAATATCATTATTCCTTTAGATTCCAACATCTCAACCAATATTGGAACTTATTCCTATAGCTACTAAACAACCAAACCCCCTTGCCACTCCTTCTAATGAGCTTCATGAGGTAAAAACTACTACAAAGTTTTAGCAATGAGTTAGGTGTATTAAAGAGATAGCAAGAGCAACATATTAGGTCATATAAGCCTATAAATTAGACCTATCAATATAATATGTAAAGCCAAAATAATCTAAGTTATGCTAAGCCTTTGAATACCATAAACCCAACTGTTGTAAGTACTTAAAAATCCCTTGTCCCTGTGCAAAATAACTTGACACAAGACCAAGAGTGGTGCTATTCATGCAATCAACCACAAAATAAAAAATTATGTTAGAATAGTGAGTTTGTTCAAACCCTAATGGTTGAAAATGAACTAGCATCTTCATGTTAGTGATTGAAAATAAATCAGACAATTGTTGGTAAACAAGACCAAATGCCAAGTGAATCTGCATTAATAAATTAGTAGGATGCATTTTTTTGTGGTGTAAATCAATTCACTTCATTAGATACGAATGTTGATGTAGTGGAATACAATAATAGATCAAAGAAGATTGAAATGGAAGATGGTCCATCCATAATAGTTGGTAAACAATCAACCTCCCAAGTACCTCAAGGATTTAATAAAACTATAGTGGTAATAACTTCCGAGACACAAGTAAACCCAACTGTTGGAAAAGGAAATCAAGCCCAAAATCAACCAAAAGTCAAATAGAAAGCTAGAATAGACCTTGTTGTCTTAAAAAATCCTACAAAGGTTAGTCATATTCCTTTCAGTATTGTAAAGAAAATAAAAAAGAACTAACCTAGATTTGACTATGTGGGAAGCATTGTTTATCCTAGCTCAAAGGGACTTGTTGCAAGAGGCCTTAAGAGGTATTGAATAACCAATTAGTACAACCAAAAAGGAAGGAGTAGTACATCTCTAATCAATTTTTTTCAACCAAAAGAGGAGTCAAATTAAAAAAAATCAGTAAGAATCCTCCCTTTTACATGTCATTGATTGTGGTTGATCACATAGTGCATAATTGTATGATTGATTCAAGGGCTAGTAGTTTAGTCATGCTTGAGACATTGACTAATTTATTTGGCATCAAGTACAAATCAGGTGACAAAAGGTGTTGGACAACTAGACAATATAGTTGTTAAAATAGTAGGTTTTATTAAATATTTGAATCTCACCTTGCATGCATGTTCTAGATGCGTTATTTTACAAGAAATTTCAATTATGGACCTTCCTCCTTATTTTACCATATTTTTATCTAGAGAATTAACAACCAAAATAGGAGGGTATCTATCTTCATATTTGTCTCTTATGTTGTTTAAGAATAGGTATGACACCAAAGTGACTAAAAAATTTGAGCCTATCTCACTAAACCATATTGAACCATATACACCAACTCCTATTAATATAAATTGCACCATACAAGACCAAGGAAAATATATTGATGACCATGAGACAACTACATCCATAGAAGGTATTCTTGATGTATTATTTGACGAATGGGAGACTACCTCCCAAGCTGTTTTCTATGGTAATGTGGAAGAAATAGGGTTGGGTACATATTGTATCCATCAAGAAAATATAGTCATTAAAAAGAGGATGGAATAATACAACTATAATTTGATGGTTCAAGTTGAAAAAAGGGTTTAGGTGCGAGTGTGATTATGATCTCCCCTAAAAAGGAAATATTTTTCTTTACTTTTATATTTCAATTATGTTGTAATAACAACATGGCTAAGTATGACGCCTTGATTTAGGGGTTTCGACTTGCACATAATAGAGGAATAAAGGTATTGTAGGTATTTGGTGATAGTGAGTTGGTTATTCACCAAGTTAGAGGTTGAAATGCCTTTAAAAAAAACCTGTTGAAGGCATATAAGCATAGGGTATGGGAAATCATTGAATATTTTAATATCTTCAACATACAATCTATCCTTAAAGAGAATAACAAAGATGCTAATATTATTGCAATAGTAGGGGCATGATTTGACATATCAAAAGGCATTAGGGAGGACAAATATCAACATGCCAAACTAGTGGTAAGACTTTTTATCCCTAATAATTTCATGAGTTGGTAGGTTTTCTAGAATGATCACCAAATTGCTAGCTTCTTAATAGAAAAGTGAAAATTTATGCTAAAAATCAGTCAAAATTACGTGAGCAATATGGTGATCATGTCACTCAACTAGAGACAAACTAGTTTCCTAAGGGACTAATCACTTTGGAGAGCATATTTAATAGTGATGATCAAATGAGAAAGGAAAAAAATGAACATTTATATCAAGGAAATAGACTATGAAGAGGTTGAAATTGATAAAGACAAGGTCTTGAAGGTGGGAAAGGTATGTAAAAAATATAAAAAGCAAGCTTTATTTGATCTTTGTAAATAATATTATGACATATTTGCATGCATATATAAATATCTAAGAGTTTTTATCCTAACCTAGACCAATACACCATTGAATTAGATCCAATTACAACATTTTTTAGGAAAAAACAAAGGCCTATCAATCCCAAGATTGAACCACTAACGCAAAAAGGGTTGTCTAAACTCTTACAGGCAAACAACATTTATGCAATTAAGAATTCCTCTTGGGTAGCCAACCTTGTTCTTGTTAGGAAAATGAATGGAGAGATCAAAAGATTTATGGTTTTAGAAACCTTAATAGAGCATCTCTCAAAGACCATTATTCAATCTCATCTATAGAACAAATCCTACAAGTGGTGGTTGGTGCCAATTAGATGGATATTCAAGTTACAACCAAATTCTTATTCAAGAATCATATTACTTTAAGACAACTTTTGCCACCAAATGGGGTACTATGGCATATAGGAAAATATCTTTTGGATAAACCATTGTTGGTACACCTTTCTAAAAGGTTGTAGATATGGATTTTAAAGGATTGATCAAAGAGATAATTATGGATTATTTGGATGATTTGACTATTTTTTCAAGCACACACATGAACATTTGAACCATGTAAGGAGATTTTGTGAAATATGAAAGAAATTTGGTGTGTCATTAAATCCATTTAAGTGTGTTTTTTTATCCATGAAGATAATTTGTTGGAACATATATAGTCTCAAAATTTGGTTTATATATTGATAAAAAAAGGGTGAGTGTTATCTTGTATCTTTCCCTTCCAATCCATAAGAAAGGTTTCCAAATTTTTCTTGGTAAGATTAATTTTGTAAGGAGATTTATTTTAATTTTTTCTGGCTTAGCTAAACCTCTTACTTCCAGCTAAAAAAGTACATTGCATTCAAATGGACCAAGTTAAAGATAGTTTTGAGGTTGTTAAGCAAGCTATTTATCAAGCACTACACTAGTTAATCCTAACTATGAAAGGGACATAATTATTTATGCTTTTGGAGGTGATGAGAGTATATCAACTATTTTTGACACAACAAAATGATGATCAAATAGAACAACCAATTATTTTTTTAGTCAACCACTCAAATATTATGAAATCAAGTATAGTTTTGTTGAAAATAAAGTTTTGTTGTTGGAAAATCCTTTAAAAGTTTAGACATGTTATTTCTAACAACAAAGTGTAGCTAATGGTCAATCATTCAAATGTAAAGGGGTTCCTTTTGAGCAAAGATGTGAGTGAAAAAAGAATTGGGTGGATAAAAAATGTTATGGAATATGATGTGAATATTAAAATCACTAAACATGTAAGGGGTAAAGGGTTGTGTGAATAGATAGCAGCAGATACAAAGGTCATTAACAACACATTATGTGATTAAGGAGAATCCCAATCAACTGAACATGATCATCCAAACATTTGGTATCATGATATATTCTCTTTTCTACAAATAGGTGAATACTCTCATGGTTGGAGTCTATCAAAAATAATTTATTTCAGATTGCAATCTATAACTTATATTCTTTTTAATGACACTATGTTCAGAAAATATATTAATGGAGTTATTTTAAGATGTATTCAACAAAATCAGACTAACAAATTACTTTAAAAAATTTATAATGACATTTCAGGGGGTCATTATTCACCAAGAACAACTGCTAAAATTATGAGGTTTGGTTATTATTGGCCTAATCTATTTAGAGATGTCCATAAATGAGTAAGGATTTGTAAGAAGTGTGCTTATTTAACTAGTAAACAAAATCTATTTTCTCTTCCTCTTCACCCCATCCAAATAGACTAGCAATTTACACAATGGGGTTTGGACTTTATTGGCATGATAAATCCACCATATAGTGTTGGTCATAAGTGGATTTTAACAAATACTAATTAATTTATGAGATAGATAGGAGAATTTTCCTTGATCATATAGTGACAAGGTTTGGTGTCCCATTTACTATTATCTTTGATAATGCTAAATATTTTGTAGGCACACAAATTAGCTAGTGGGAGCATCAAACATGGATTCTATTTGAAGACATTCAAACTATTACCCTTAAGGCAATAGTTTGATTGAGTCTACCAACAAGAATCTCATCAATATCATCAAAAGGAAAATAGAGGATAACCAAAGGACTTGGCCTGCTAAGCTAAGGACAACCCTTTGGACTGATAAAACCATGCCAAAAAGGGTCGTTGGTAATTCTCCATTCATGTTAGTTTATGGTAGAGAAGAAAAAATCCCATTTTCCTTGAGTTGCCTTCTCTTGAGCTTTCCTAGTAGATGAAAATGTTAGAAAATGATGTCATGACAATGAGATTAGCTAAGTCGATGCAGTTGGAAGAGGTAAGATACAAAGCAATGCAAAACCTTGAGTTTCATCAAGCACAAGTAAAGAAGACATTTGATAATAAGGCAACTGATAGGGTGTTCCACGAAGGAAATTTGGTGTTGAAATGAAATGAAGATAAAGAAATTTGGGATACATACTAAGTTTTATGCTATCTAGAGTGTTCCATATATCATCACCAACTACAAGGAGGCCAATACATTCAATCTTTTGAGGTTAGATGGTGAAGCTCTCCTCATCCCAATCAATGGGATGCACCTCAAAACCTATTTTTGAGGTTAGTTGTGAAAATAATGTACATATTATTTTTGTTCTTCTATTGTTTTTCAAGAAGTTTTGTTGCACACTCTACATTATTAATAGGAGGATGTATGATTTTGTTTGTTTTGTTTTCCTCCAAGTGTATCTTGCAGATGTTTTCCTTTAATTTGTAGTGTTTTGAGACCAACCTTGTTCAAATTTCATTAGCATGTGACTCCTATGCCCAATGGATTTTTAAGTACACTAGTTCCCATGTTTAGTAGGAAAAATTCTCAAAGAGGTCACCAAAATGCTGTCACTTTGTTCCCTTCTTACATTTTTCCCACTCATTATAACTAATGTGAGATATTTATGTGGGTTCATTCATGTCAAAGTATGCCTCTAATGTTTTTAGTTCCTCCTCTCACTTTAGTTAATTTCTTGGATCAAAATCCAAAAAAATGACTTAGTTATTGGCCATCAGAGCTTTGACAAGTTCATGAAACCTTTTCAAACCTTGAATAGGAACCAGGAACCAAGGTTCCAGATTCCTAATTCCTCCTATTTCCCCAAATCATGAGATTTGTTCCTTCCAAGGAAAAGTAGATGATAAGAACAATACATATAGTGATATAAATAATATATTGTATAAGATAGATCATACATATCACAAGAGATTTTTGTGGGTAATATTCCCTAATATACAATACATGCCAAAACAAAGTAAAACTTTGATGTAGGATAGCACCATACAATAATCCTTATGGAAGAATCTAATCCATGAGATATCTCCAAGAGATCCCAAATACAATATTATACTTCACACATATCTTACAATGATAATCACCTACTTTATATAGACCTAATCCTAATAATACAATGGAGGGGTAATCCTAATGAAGGCCTACTCGACTCCTGAAATAATTAATTAGATAATTTATTCACATGACCCAATATAACTATCTTAAGGGATGTGTGCCACGTGTTGGAATCTCCATCCACCTAAATGCATTATAATATCATATCCCTATGTGCATAACAGTGGAAATAAATGACACCATTGGAATTTTTTAGAGGTTCCTAGCTCTTCAGGAACCCCTTTGTTGTAGGTTTTTAGTCTATTGGGAACTCCATCATGAAGAACTATTTTTGATTCATATGACATTGGGAAATTAGCTTAGTTTTTGGTTTCTAAGGAACCTCTGACAAGTTCCTCCCCATGTCAAGTTCTTAACACACAAAGGCACAAAGAGAAGAAATAAAAGGATAAGTGATCAGGGGTCTCTTAAATTCTTGGTACTTTAGTAACCCCCAAAACATTATTGGAACATGTTTAGTTCATGATTATTTTCTACTCTAAAATAAAGGAAACAAATAAAAAGAAAGAAGAGAAGAAAGGAATTGGTCAGAGGTTTCATAGGTTCTGAGAACCTATGGAACCTCTAATAGATGTTAGGTTCCCAGTGAAGCAAAAAAAGGAGACAAAAATAATTAAAGACAAGAGAGGGTCAGAGCTTTGACAGGTTCTTGGAACCTTGTCACCCACTGACCGAGAACCAAGAACCAATGGTTATGATTCTGAGTTCTTATCTTTTTCATGATGTTTCAAGCTAATATAAGATTGTTTTAACATAAATAACATCTAGCCCAAAATAATTCAAGCCATGGAAGGAAGAACCAAAGAAAAAGTAGAAATATATAATGGAAAGAAAGAAGTGGTTAAAGGGTTCATAGAGAGAGGGGAGAAGGAACAAAATAAAGAAGAAAAGGAAGATGGTGGTTCTAGAACCCTTGTCAGACCCTAACCGAGAACCTAGAACCAATGGTTTTGAGCTCCATTTCCCTCTTCAACAAGGTTCCCAAGGCTTGTTCTTTCCCCAATGCCGACTACTATAATTCAATAGAAATGATGATAGCATCATTTTCTTCACCTACTTCTCCTTTAATGACATGACAAGACAAGAGTATTGATTTTTCATCAATACGTTCAAGTCATGCAACTCTACCTAGGAAGTACTATTTTGTTCTTGTTGCTTTTGACATCTTGATCGCTTCACTTATAGGAAAGGATATAGTATTTTCAGTCTCATTGCATTAAGGAGGTTCTTCTTTTGTTCTTTTGAGAGACCTACATGCTTTATAACTCTTCCATTGTAAATAGACTCCATGCCTTTGGATTAACGATTTTTTTAATGTTTTATCACCTCTTCTCACTTCTTCCACTATGTGTAAATTTTCTTACCTTTGTGTCTAAATGAACATTTATTATCTTCTAGCTTGTATACTGTGTTAAAATTATTTGCGGGGATTAACTATAGATCTTCTTTCTCCCTCTTAATACTTGTTAAAATATGACCTTCACAAACATCTTTAGGAGTTGGTATAACAGAGAAATGTGTAAGTTATTTCAATAGTTTAATTGATTTTATATTTTGTAGTGGGCATGAAGAAGATCACTATAACCTAGGTGTATCACCATCCATGTTAATTTTATGCATTTCTCTCTCCCTTTCCTCTTTAAGTTGTTAAGATTGGGGCTAGTATGTAAGTTTCATCTATGTTGGGTTGGATCAACACTTTGCATCTAGGTTATAAAGGAAGTGGACCTTCTCCAAAGTTTTGATCTCAACTACAAATTCCCACACCTTGAGATCATTCACATTGTGTCATTGGAATGTTGGGCAAGCATCAACATGGTGCAATTTTATGTGAGTAAACCAATGTTTGGTTGAATATGATCCAAGATTAAGTATGGGCTAAAGTTCAAGAATATGTCTCACTTTAATAAAAATAAATTGCCAACACAAATAGAATTTTTCAAATTGGAGCACATGAAAGTGACATATATTTTAAATTTTAAAATGATATAAATTAATACAATGTGGAACTTTGAATATAGTTTATATTTATATTTTTCTAAAAAAATTAAAATTAGTTAATGTTTTTAGTTAACTTAAGAGAATATTTAATTTTTATTTTTTTAAATGAGGTCGATAGAAAAAACTTTTAATAATATAGTAAATCTATTTTTTTTCTATGATTTTTTTATTTAACTAACTTGAATATCTCATGCATGGAGGAAAACATTTTTTTATGAATATTATTTAATAATATTTTAAAGTTAAGTTTTCTCAAAACATAAGTTTTGATGGGACACAACTTTATGGTTAAATAATTTATCATAAAAAAACTAATATAAAAAATTATACCCTTTTGGAGAGAATTCTCTCTAGTGCACTATATTTTTCTTAATTATTTTAAATAAATTTTAGTATATTTTTTATTTATAATAAACCTTATACTTGATTATAATGAAAAACTTAGTAAAAAAATTATTGATGAAATTAGCTTTAGAGAGCCATACCCTATATATATATTAATTTGAAAATTCAAAATTTCAGCAATTTGGCTACTCCACAAGAGGGTAATTACATTATTAGTAGCTTATAGTGATAATATTGGGCTATTAACAATTGAAAGCAATACATAGATAGTATATTATATTCTTGACTATTTGTGGGATTGAATAATTTCCCTACCTTTCTTTGTACCGCCATATTTGAATTCCTCACTCTCAAACATCAAAGTAAAATACCAATCCACCTCTAATGTTAACAAGACAATAGCAACTACTTTTATGAATTTGATGCACCACTTATCTTTATAACGATGGGCATTCTCATCTCTCAATGCTAAATAATTATGAAATCTAGCACTTCAGCCCTAAAAGTAATCTAGCATTTTTTTCTTGAAGACAAATTTTTGTATCCATGTTGACTACAATGAAATATGGCCAAAACCCTCATTTTATATCTTTGTTCCTCTCATCTAGGAGCTAGGGGTGTGGACTCATTGTTTCCCCAACTTTCAAACATGAGTGAAATTATCCCATAGATAGCAACATTCTATCCAATATCTTCCTCCTAAAAAAATAGTAAAAACATTTAAACTGAGTGGGGGAATAAGGATAGAACATCATAAGCTAGATCATACCACATGTTAGTTGAGTTAGAAATATATAGATCCCTATTCATTTCAATCACCATGTTATCCAACTTGTTAGCCACAACATTAACATTGTGATAAACATGTCCCACCTTTAGGTCTTCAGCGGTGTCCAAATCCTCCCTGCAATGATTCAATACATTATTTAGTTTCCAATTTGACATATTTTGATTACAAAAAGAATTTACGGTTATGAGAGAATCTCCTTATACAATTTCTTAATTTTCAAATTTTTACATATTTGGAGCCCTAACAATGTCACTTGGAATTCTAAGTTGTTTGTATCAAGTATCAATTTTTTGTCTTCGTCCCAACCATTATCACTTCATGGTTCTTGTACACACCTAAAATTTGACCATACTTGGCCACACATGACTCTTTTTTTTTGATAGGTTAATAGCTGGTAAGGCCAGTACCAAATATATTATTGATCAAAAAAGTATTACAAAGCTGTCTTTCGACACAGATTGTGCTTCAACACTACATACATACCAGGAGCCTTGCTATATTTCTCCTTTCCTACCAACCTAGCTTATAATAACCTAATTACTTGTTTGAGCAGTACATACACTACTATGCTAACCAGTTTCCATGACTACTTGGCCCTTCTTCCCTTTGGCTTCCATGGCCCATGCAGAGCGGTGAATAGGGGACTGGTTGCATCATATCTTGACCCTTGGGCTGATGCTGCCTTGCGCATCTATTTTGCATGCGCCGCACGATTCTTCATTGGGCACTCTATTTTGCACTTTTTGTGGGCAAGGCCATTCGCAATTTCCTCCACATCCCATCCATCTTCCTCTACCCAATCCTCCCCTGAATCCGGGAGAATCGAGAGTACTGGTCCAGTGTTCTCCTTGACATCTCTGTCCACATCAAATCCCTCCCTTGCCATGTAGTTTCCCAGAGCCACTTTTGACGTTGGCTCTGTGAGCCTTGCCACCATTAGGAGGAAACTGAGATTTCTATCTATGTCTGTGCCATGCTCTGTCAGTGCCTCTGGCTCAATCGTAGACAGGATAGGGAATTTTGGAATTGGCCTCCCACCGCTCCTCTTTAGTAGGTAATAATGTTGTGGCATGGGTATTTGACCTTGCTCATCAATGTTGTCCAGGACAACATCTATTTCCCCCAAGTAGGCATGCTTTAAAATACGTTGAAAAAGATTTTTAACCTTGGCTTTCGTCACTCCCCGATAGAGAGCAATTGCCAGAAACATTTCAGGTATATCTGTGTTCAGGTGGTGCTTGTGGAAAGACCAAATGAACTCCCTCCCCAGAACCTCTTTCACTACGTGTATTACCAACTTATCCTTAACCGTGAGGATGCCACGAAGCCTTATATCCATTACCTCTCCCTGGAAAGGAACCATGGTGGTAGTAGTTTCCAAACACACTGGAGTATCCATTTCTTAATGCCAACCTTTCCAAATGCTTTTGCTAATGTGTTTTTTATCACTAAGCTAGCTATTCTTATAGCCGATTATTTTCCGTTTCGAAACTTCCTTAAAGGTACCATCGCTTCACATGGATAAGCCTTTATTTTAGTCCTTCGTTCTCGGGGCCACCTACCTAATGTGAATTTATTTCGCCTTGAAGTGATCTGTAGGATTTTGAAGGGACGTTTTGGCTGCCTTTTGTGATGAGCACTCAAATCCCCAGGTGTACTTAGCTTGCCATTTGAAAGTTCTGATGCCACCACCAATGCTTTTAGATTATTATTAACGAGACCCTTCCCACGGGGTTGGCTTAGTTGTCTCCTTCCAAGCCGTACTCTGACTTCGATGCCGCGTGCTTAGCCAGGCTATCAGCCATGGACTTACCTTCACAGTATACGTGGCTGACACAAAATTCATCGAAGGATGATGCTAGAGTCCGTATTGGACTTAACCATCTCCTTAGAATCCAATTCGATGTGGTGTTGCATCTTATGGCGTTCACTATAATTAGTGAATCGCCCTCTAGATGCAGTTTTGATGCTCTGAGTTTTTTGCCTAATTCAACTCCACACAGAGCCGCTCTTATTTCTACCAAATTATTTGTTGCTTGTCCTATATTTTTTGCTTCTTGAGCGATCACCTTCCCCTCAAAATCACAAGCCACACAACCAATGCCAACTGCTCCTGGATTTCCCAAGGAGGTGCCATCAAAGTTTACATTAATCCACCCTAGTTGAGGTTGTTTCCAAACTGTACCACGTCTGATTTCAGCCTTCTGTGGAGCCTTTAGAGTGCTAATAATGGGGAGAATATGTAGCCCATCGAACTTATTAGAGATTTCAATATCCTTATTGGAGAATACATTCTTTGGGTAAGGAATGTTTTTGCTACATTGTTTGTAAGTTCTACAATTGCCTTATTCACTTGACCTTCTAATTGTTCTCTCCCCAGCAATTGCTCCTGAAAGATGTGTCTATTTCGCTCCTTCCAAATTTCCCAACATACTGTGGATGGAATTATTTGCCATATGTTGTTGAATACCCCTTTGTGTAGCTTATTTGGCCACTCAGCTAACCAGTCCCAAAGATTTGCAGAAATAGGGGTAGGGAAATCTAGAAGTTTGAGGATGTGTTTCCAACAAGAATCCACATAGGGGTAGGAAAGCAAGAGGTGGGATGCTAATTCTACCTGATGCTTACACAATACACATCTGCTAGGTCCTCTGAATCCTAACTTAGATAGCCTGTCCTGGGTTAATATCCTTCCCTGAGAGGCTAGCCATAAGAACACTCCAACTTTAGGAAAGACATCTCTCCCCCAACATAGTGAATTTGGCCAAGTTTTCCTCTCCACACTTTTTTCCTTGATTCTGTAACCCAGTTTTACTTTATATTCCCCATCTGTTGAGGTACTCCACCTCAAGACATTTTCCCCTTCATTTACGGGGAAGGAGCTGGCCTCCATTATCCTTTTTAGGGATTTTTTTGTGTTGCAGGGGCGTTGAGTGTGTCTAGGTTTTTCCACCTCCATTTCTTAACACCATTCTCCCATATAAATCCCCCATAATTACTTATCTTGTGGCCCCATACTCTGATGGTTTCTTCCTTGATAACCTTCAAGCCCAACATATTTTTTAATTTGGTGAATCCATCCCACGAGTCTTCCTAGAAAGATGCCTCTCTACCATTGTGGACTTCCCATGAGACATGTTTGTGAATAATATCTCTGCATTTGCATATAAAGTTCCAGATTGCCGACCCTTTTGGAGGATTCAGTACCCTGACTATGCTTATGGGCTCATTTGAGTCAAGATATTTCTTCCTCAAAATTCTCACCCATTTGTGATTGCTTGTGTACATTTGCCAGACTAGTTTGGTCCCCATAGCCAGGTTCATTATCTTCAACTACCTAATTCCTGCACCACCCGAAACCCAAGGTTTACATACCTTATCCTAGGACAATAAAGATACTTTGTTTAGGTCCTCTGAACCATTCCAAAAGAAATTTCTCATAATTTGATTAAGTTGGTCTATAATACCCTCAGGGATCTTTAGGCAAGACATTGAGTAGATGGGGATTGCTGCCAAAACTGCTTTAACTAGGATAAGCCTGCTTGCTGATGTTAGCCATTTACCTTTCCAAATTTCCATTTTATTTTTGCAAGTTCCTCCTAGTCTGTCCCAATAGGTGTTGTGATTAGCTCTGGTGAATAATGGAATTCCAAGAAATCTCCCTGGTAGGTTGGCCGGTTTGATACCCAAGATTCTTGTGAGGTCGCATTGGAGGCTAGGTTGGGTGTTGAGAAAGAAGACTTCTAATTTCCTCCAATTGATGGCTTGGCCGGAAGCTTTGCTGTAATTGTTCAAAATTTCTTTGATTATTCTCGCCTCCATTCTTGTGGCTAATCCAAAGAGGATGGTGTCATCCATGAATTGCTGGTGTGTACTTGCTCCTACCCCAAGAGCTACCTCAATTCCTTTCCAAGAGCCTTCCTCTTTGGCTTGGCTTATTTTTCTACCTAGGGCTTCTGCCATTATGATAAAAAGAAATGGGGAAAGTGGGTCACCTTGTCTTATCCCCCGAGTAGAATCAATGAATCCCTGGGCTACTCCATTTATTAGTATTGAAAATCTTGGGCTGTTTATATAGCTTTTGATCCAACCTACTATTTCCTTATCAAAACCAAATCCTATTAACACATCTAACAAGAATTGCCTATCCACCCGATCGCAAGCCTTTAAAATATCCAATTTCAAGATCATGCTTGGTAGTCTTAACTTCCTTGCTGAGTGCATTGTTTCATGATTCACTATTATCCCTTCCACAATTGACCTACCCGAAATGAAACCACTTTGTTCTTCTGAGATGATTTTACTTATTACCATTTTGAGCCTATTGGCGATGATTTTCGTGATTATTTTATATATTGTGTTACAAAGGGAAATTGGCCTAAATTCACCCATGCAGTTTGCCTCCTTTTTTGGGATAAGTGCTATGAAGGTATGATTGATTGCTCCTAACATTGCTTTTTTCTTTCTTGACTCTTCTACTGCTTTGACTAGATCTTCTTTGATTATTTCCCAATAAGCCTGGAAGAAGGATGTCGAGAAGCCATCCGAGCTTAGAGATTTGTTTGCTCCTAGTTGGAAAGTTTCCTTTTTAACTTCCTCCATACTTATAGGTTTAATGAGTTCTAAATTTTCATTGTTTGAGATCGAATTTGGTATACTCCTGATGATCTCCTCCCTTACTCCAACATCCACTTGATCTTCTTTTTTAAAGAGTGACTCAAAGTAATCCACCGCTACCTGATTGATTTCCTGGTTATTTCTGGAAAGAGACCCATCATTTCTCACCAAATCTATTATTTTTCTTTTAACCAAGGTTGAGTTGTGGAAGAACCTGGTGTTTTTGTCTCCTTCTTGGAGCCACTATTCCTAAGATTTTTTCTTCCAATTACATTCCATTCTTGCTAGGGATTTAGATTGGGCTTCTAATAAGACCACCTCCTTGAGGTACTCCTCCTGCCCCATACCATCCTTGATAATTTTCTCATTTAGGGTTTTGAGCTCATTTTCTATCTTATCACTTTCTTCGAAGATATTTTTGAAATGTTCTTTGTTCCAGATTCTCAATTTTGTTTTGATATGAGCAAGTTTCTTTTGGAAGGCGAAAAGGTGTGAGTGGTTACCGATCCAAAAATCTTTCCACCATATTGATATCTGTTCATAGAGGCTTGGGTCCCTCATCCACATTTTTTCAAATATGAAGGGAGATCCCCCTTTAAAATTGTCTGGATGGAGATCAAGTAGTATTGAGAAATGGTCCAAACCACTTCAAGGGAGAATTGAAGCCTCCAACAAGTTCATTCCTTGGTTCCAATCTCCCTTCACCAAGAATCTGTCCAATTTCTCTGCTATTCCAGAGTGGCCCGATCTTCTATTGGTCCAAGTTTATATTCCATTCCTAGTATTTATCTCTCTTAACATATTTTGATCTATAAATTCTTGGAAATCTACTTGAGATCTTATCAAATTTTGTAGTCCGCCCAACTTCTCTAAGTTGTTTAGAGTAGCATTGAAGTCCCCACCGGTTATAGTTTTAACTTCTTTTGTTTGACTCAAGAAGGTGGAGATTTCTTCCCAGAGGATCCTTTTATCTACCGGTGCAATAGGGCCATATACATTGATCAAATTGAATTATGAATTATCCTGATATAGTCGAGCTGAGATGGTTAACCAGTTCTGCTTAACCACCAAGGGTTTGCAACATACTGAGGTAGGGTTCCAAAATATCCCAAGTCCCCCAGATGCCCCTATTGATTCTTTACAAAATCCTTCCCAGCCTCTCCACCACTTCAGTTTCCTTTCTTGGTCCTCCTTACTCCATTTTGTCTCTTGAATTATTAAGATATTTGGCTAGTCACTGTCTA
Source organism: Sequoiadendron giganteum (assembly GCA_007115665.2). Lineage (NCBI taxonomy): Eukaryota > Viridiplantae > Streptophyta > Pinopsida > Cupressales > Cupressaceae > Sequoiadendron > Sequoiadendron giganteum. Next base: position 539,752,707 of record CM021108.1, read on the forward strand.
TCTAACGCCTGAAGTGGCACCATTTACTAGGGGCATTTAAGCCCCTAGTATTCCAACTTAAGATTTTCATGGTTCCCCAGGAAGGGGAAGTCCCTTCCCATTTCTAAGGATTGTTTGGCCTAGTTTGGTTTGTCCTTTGGCTACCCCTACCACTTTTAATTTCTCCTTATTGGGCTTATGACCTCTTTGGCTGTTTGATTTAATCCTTGGTGTTTTTATTACCGAGGGTATTTGCTCGATTCCTCTTTTAGCCAATATACCTTCTTGATATTATTCAAATATTTCATTGTACTCTGATTCTGAATCCACACTCCCAGCCTCCTAATTTTCCTTCGAGCCTTCCCCTGGGTTCTTGTTGTTGTCTAGTGATTTTGTGGCTGATACCTCTCTAAAATCTTCCTTGTGTTTCTCCACTTCTTTTTCCTTTGTTACTACTAACTGATTTTCATGCCTAATGTTTGTGAGATGGGGAGAACCATCTTCCCCCCAAATTTTGACTTCCGAGTGGGTTCCATGATTATCTTGGATTAACCACCAAGTTGATTGGTTTGCTTCTTGGCTGGTGTCCAGGAGTGGTTTCCTCCCTAGCTCATACACCAACTGTCCTGATTGCATTGAATCCACCATTTATTTTTCTTTGAATACCATTGCTTGTCCCACCTCTAATTTATTTCTATTTTTTTCCCACTCCTTATCCTGTTCTGATTCCCACGTGTTATTGGTTTCCCATTTTTCTGTGCAATCTTCCTTATCGTGCTTCACTGATTTGCATTTAAGGCATAAATGCAGGATGTCCTCCCTGTGCACTTCCTACCTCCAAGAGCCTAGTTCGGATATGAGTTCTATCATTTCAGGCACCTCTAACCCCTGAGATATTGCTACACAAATTCGGAAATAAGGTCCTTTCTTTCTATCCACCTGGATGTTATCGATACTTTGGAGTTTTCCTAGAAGATTACCTATTCCTTCTAGGGTTTTTTATGACCAATAATCCAAGGGCAAGTTGTAAATCCTTAATCATACTGCACTTTCCCCAACCCATTCTTTCCTTGGGTCAAAATTTGGCCTCCATATCACAGGGTGAATTTGGGCACCATCTAGAAAATAGGGTCCTCATTCTAGAGCCTTATTCCTCCTTTCCTAGCTACGAAATTTAATCAGAAACCAATTATTTTCTAGGGTATTTATTGATAGCTCATCCCCCCAGCTTTCCCTACACCATTCATCCATGGATTTCCAACTTTTGTGTCCTTCTCCCCCCCATTTTGTGAACATTCCAGAATTTTGAATAATTTCACAAGTTTTCTTAACTACTTCATTATTGACGTTTAGAATCGGTATAGAGGTTGGTATGGACTTAACTTTATTTGTCATTCCCCTACTCTCTCCTATAGTTTCCTCTGATCCTTTGGGTAATGGGGCTTTGGTCGTATCCATTTGGCGTTAATTTTTGGTTAGGTTTCTTTTCGCTCCTTCCTTTCCCCTGAACCACCCTTTCGATTTAGTGGGGTTTCACCTCTCGTCACCGATGAATTCTGGATTCCTTCCTTGCACAAAGAGATTGGCTCTCACCCAAGGAGGTCCTTGACCTAGCTAGGCCTTGTTTCTCCTACGCCTTTGATCCATCACAACTTGTTCCTGTTGTTGATATTAAGGATGACATTTGTCCACCCAAACACCGTTCTCCATCACCCATTAGGGCCTATGCATTTCTGAACCATGATTCCAGCCGAAATTTCTGTAAACCGTCCAGCCCTTGTTAATTTTTTCTTTGAATTCTTCAAAGGGGATTGCTCTGTTCATTTCCTCGCTCCATTTCTCCTTGTTTCTTCCTCCCTTTTCTGGTGTCGATGCTTGCTGCTGGCTAATGTCCACCTCTGGCTTGTCGTGCCTTTTCTTCTTCTCCTACCATGGCTCTTGTTCTCAGCTTATCTGACCAATCTCCTTCCTTGGTTCGCATGCAACCTTCTGTTCCACCACGCCCTCCTGCGCTGCCTCGCTAGCTTTTTTTGCTTCACCCATTCTTTTAATTCTTAGCGATTTTTTGACCACACATGACTTTTACCTATCCTAGCCATTAATTAAATAAATATTTTTTATTTTTTTAATTAATTTAAACTTCACCTTATCCCCCACTTTAATTAAATAAATCTTTATTATCTATTTAATTAATTTATTCTTCACCTTTATCCTCCAAATTAATTAATTAAATATTTATTATTTATTCAATTAATTTATCATTCCACATCACCCTTCTCTAATAATTAATTAAATAATTTTATTATTATTTAATTAAATATTGAGTCACATGACTAAGACCTTGTCTAGATTCATTGAACCCAGACACTTGCCACAAAAGTTAAACTAACTTTACATCTCATCCATCCATTTCATACATATCTAAATCTCAACCATTCACATTAGGATATGCCTTAGTGTTGTCCTTATCAAAATCTTGAACCTAGAATTTATCCTTCATGTCACACTTGTCACATGAATACAAATTTAATCCAACCCTAATCCTCAATCAATCCTAGCCATCCATCAACCAATCTATCTTGGCCCTTGATTTCCCTTTTGGAAATTCTATGAATTAGAGGCTTATTCTACCATTTGACAATCTTCTCTCATCCTATTGTTATGTTGTTGCAATTTCTATTAAATCTTCTATCCTTTTTTTTATACTGTAGGAATCGGTTAGGTACCGATCCCCCTATAAACTGCAGTGTGTCTGGTAAAAAAAATTTCACGTGACCGATACTGGAGCAACACACCCTTCGATACCATGGGGATAGTGGGGAGACTAGACCTTGTGACCTCTTGCCTGCAATAGGATGCTTTATCCAATCGAGCTAGGCCCACTACCCCTTAAATCTTCTATCCTCATATCCTTATGCTACCTAATTTTTTATTAAATATTCTATCATACCCTTATGCTACTACATTTTCTATCTAGAATATACTCAACATACCCTTCTCCTATCTATTTGATTTATCATCATGTTGTTGGTTTGATAAGAAAATGCATTCCTCTATCGACACATCAAAAGGGCATATCAAGTGGAGCTAGGGTGCACTCTACTTCAAGCTCTATCTAAGGAGAAAGAAGATTTTTATGTGAAGGTGTTGTGTGTATTACATTATCTTCTATGTTATTTACCTTTAAATTTTTTTTCTTCAATTCCTTATAATACAACCATCCCCTAAAGGACTCAGATTACCTATTGCTGCACCAGAAAAATTCATCATATGTCATCCTTTCTCATGAGGGAACCACCTTGCCAATGCCCTATGATCATGAGTAGGGATAACCTTGACCACCCCATGAATGAGGGGGATAACTAATCCACTTCATGATTTCCAAATCTCACCATCCCATGTAGTAAAAGTGCTCTTCTTCATAGGGAAATTTCTATTTATATTGTTAACCACATCCATGATAAAATTTTCCACCTTATTGAAGAATACTTATTCCTTTAGAAACTTCCCCTAAAAAACCCTTATATTCCTTTCTTTCCATAGTTCCCAAATCATGATTGAAGGGTAGATAGTCCAAATGCTTGAAAACATAGATTCCCTATGTTCTACCAACCAAGCCTTGAAGAGGGAAATAATGTCCTAGGGAAGGAGGCCATACCAATTTAGTTTACTCAAAAAAATTCTAGAAAGCTTCTACAAAGTTGCATCTAAGTAGAAGGTGATATGTCATCTCCTCAACTTCTTTGCACAAAACAAATCTTAAGGGTCCATTGAAACTCAACTTCCTTAATCTATCACCAGTTAGGTTTCTATATTGTAATGATTCTTAGGCAAAGGCCCCATATTTAGATATAAAAAATCCAAAAAATGTGAACGAGCCATTCTTCTTTCTTGAGTGTTGCTTCCTCAATTTGATAGCAATTTTGATATTATAATTTCTAGATTTTGAGCTAGACCATTCAATGGTGCCCTCTTATTCTAAGATAAATACTTTCCTAGAGGCTAAAATCACTTCTATCTATTCCTTATTCTCTTCTGAGATATTGAAACCTTGTAGAGATATCCATTTCCATTCCTTAATACCATCCACCATAGTTTGTACGAGATAATCTCACACGTGACCCCCAACTATTCAGGAAGTCTAGCTGAGCCAGAAGTCCATTCCATGAATATTCTTAGAACAAGGATTTTATTTTATTTTGAATCTCCCAAGTGATGTTCTTGGTTACCAAATCTCTACTAGACATCACAAAAAATCTAAATATCAAAGCCACTTGGGTGATTTTTTGTTGTTAGAATTTTATTCAAATCTAGAGAATCCAAATATTTATTTTTTGGAATTTATAAAATTGGTTCCAAACCAATTTATCTCCCAAGGCTATCTTGATAATAGGCCATTGGCATAGACCAACCCCACCACCTTCTTTATGAAAATATATCTTATCCAATGATAAGTGATAATCTCTTATTCTTTTAGGTGCCTTTCCAAAATAAGTTCCTCATTTTTTGATCAATGATGTCACTTATCTCCTTTGAAATTTTAATAAAAGACATCACATATATTGGGAGATCAGAGATAATTGGTTTCATCATTAAAAAATTTCCTATAAAGGAAAACCATTTTCCTTTCCATGAGATCATTTTTTCACAAGATTTGAAAAAAATGATTTCCATGGAGTAGATTTACAAGCTCCAACAAACAAGGGAATACTCAAGAACTTACCCAGAATTTGACTAACTTTGAAATAAAGGGAATTTAATCTCCTACTATTTCCTCAAGTCAATATTGAAATAAAAATTTGTATTTTCTTGAATTCATTTGTTGACTATAAGTCATGCAATATTTTTCCTATGTTTCCTTTATCACCTTCACTTCCCTTAACCTAGCAACACTAAATAAGAGTGTATAGTAAAAAAACTACTAATGTGTTACAAAAATCACATTTGATGCCACTTTGAATCATTTCCATTTTCCTAAATATTTCTCTCATTGAATTAATCTTCCCAAATCTTATACCATTATTATGAATAAAAAGGGGGATATAGGGTCTCCTTACCAGATACCTCTGGAAGAGGAGAAAAATCATTGAGGATTGGCATTGATAAAGATTGAGAATCTTTGGGTAGAGATACAAATTCAAATCCATCTTATCCACTCATCACAAAACCCCATTTTCTCTAGAACTTCCAATACAAATTATTTTTTGACCTGGTCACAAGCTTTCCTTACATCGAGTTTAATTAGCATTATTTCTACTTTAGTGTTCCTAATAGTATGTATTTCTTCATGCAAAATAATTTTACCCTTTGAAAATGATCTTCCTAGAGTGAAACCACTCTTCTCTTACGAAATTAACTTTGGGAGCATTTCCTTTAACTGATTAGATTTTTTTGGATATAATCTTGTAAATTATGTTACATAAATAAATTGGGTGAAAATAATCCATTGATTCTACCTATAGTTTCTCTATAATCAATGCAATGAGGGTATTATTCATATATTTCAAATTAATGTAGGATTTATTTCTTGATTATTCTACTCCAAAGAATAGCTCAACACCTATGATATTCCAAAATATCTAGAAAATCCCAGAGTAAAGATATCCAACCAAGGAGATTTATCTAGGGCCAACTGAAAAATGATGTCTTTTACTTCCTTTTCTATCAGTGGGCTTCTTAAAAAATCATTTTGGATTTGATCAACCAATCTAGGAATCAAATTCAAAACCTTTTCTTTGTTTCAATCATCCATTGGTGTTGACTAGTTTAGCAAATCTTTGAAAAAGGTTTGCTAATTTGCATATTTCACTCAACTCTTCAACAACCAACCCTTCGTTATTTGTTATATAAGAGATTAGTTTTTAGATTCATTTAATATTTACATAGTATTATAAAATAATTTGGTATTTCTATCACCTTATTTCAACCAACATTCTCTATATTTTTGCCTCTATAAAATTCTTATTTGGCCAATTTTTTTGCATATTTCCCTTTTAGATTTTTCTCCTTTTCATAGGAGTCCTGATCCATTCCAACCTAGATAATATATTCATTGAGAGCATCCATATCCTTCTCAATCTTTACCTTTTCCTCAATTTTTTTTTTGAAATGAGTTGTGTTCTATTCTTTCAGTTGCTTTTATATAAAACCTACTTTTTTTTATAGAATTTGAATAATTTAGATCCTCAAAGTCTAAAATCCTTGGACCACCAATTTGAGATCCTAGTTTCCATTTCTAAAACCATCAACCACACATTTTCCAATTTAAATGGACATCTGGGAGGTTTTGAATCAAGAGAATAATTTAATAAGAGATGATAATGATTTGATCTTATAGTAAAAGGAAGGATGGAAAATTCATAGATCATCGGGGTGCTTGATCAATTTACACATAGAAGAAAATGGTTGAGGCACTCAACTATAATAGTAGCATCCATAGTGGCATTAAATTCACCACCCTCAATTACCCTTTCATATTTCTAGGTTTGAATCCAATAAATATTTGACCCCATACTACTTTTCTATGCATTTCCTATTGGCTCACACACATTGAGCATAATCAAATTATAATTCAATGGAATATATTTGATTCTACTCACCTACCAATGATGGCCCATATGTAATTCATCCACTTGTTCTATATTTGGATCTCAAATCATGCACAAAATACCTAAAGATCCTTGGGTAGAGACATACTAACCATACCATTTTTTCTATTTTATTATTAAATTTTTCAACTCCAAAGAAATTTTTGATTCTTGAATTAGCACTAAATCAGTTTTGTTCAAATCAATCTGACACTTGATTATGTATTTCTTTTTTATGAGAATTGATTCCCCTAACATTCCAAGTTATGAGCCTCATTGCCCCTCAAGAAGGGTAATTCCCTTCCTTGACCTTAGCTTCAATTGACCTTTTTCCCTTCCCACCAATTCCAATTTCACTTTGTTCAAATTTATTCTCATTTGGTTGTTTTCCCTTTTCCTTGTGTGATTCATTTTTTACTTGATTTTCAACTAATTATTCTCTCTTCCAACACATCCAATTCATCATTAGAGGATTCACTTCCAAAATCTATATTATTTTTGTCATCTACGTCTATATTATTGAATTCCTCAAGCTTATCTTCTTTGGCAATAAGGTATTTACCTTTAAATATCTCCAATTATTGTTATTTATTTGATATATCTTCCACAATGACTTCTAATGATTTTTCCCCAGGGTGAATTGCCTCATCTATCATGATAGGATAATATATCTTTGTTTCTTATGGTTCTTTAGTGGGCTTAGGGACCTCATTCTCAGGAGGATCAATTTTTTTGAGATCCTTATCTTGATTTGGGGGTATTTCCTTACCTAGATCTAGCTCCAAAATCAACTCCTTCCTCCTTCTATAGACCTTTTCTAGATGACCATCTAAAAGGCAATGTCAACATTTAAGTGAGATTTTCTCAATGTCAACTTTTGTCACTAGATACCCAATTTCGATCTTATCTCTAGCTCCTCTAAGGGGGGAGTGTTTAGATTGATGGACACACACACTCTTGCATACATTTTGAAATTTCCTTCCTATAGTTGAACATCAATGTTTAAAAAGGATTTAATCTACCCTCCTATCAATTTTAGGGTTACAACATCTCAATATTTTGAAGGGAGGTTGCAAATTCTAACCTGCATTGGAACATTTGAAACTTCATGATTAATTGGATTAAAGCTTGGGTCCTAGTCCTTTAGATAAAAATTATTGTCATCCATTAGATATGGTCCCTTTTCCATAATTTCCTTATTTTAATCTCTAAAGGAGCATTCAATTAGAAATAAACCCCTAGGTAGTTATTTTATCTTAATCTAATTTCCCCATTTCTTTCAATACTCGTTGTTCACTCTAGACTTAGAGGACTAGTCCTCGACCCATTTGAAGAAGGTAAATGTGCTCAAGAAAGACACCAAGTTGCTCAAATCTACACTATACATGGAAAATGATGCACAGTTCACCGAGGGCTTGAGACCTAGTGGAATTGCATTTGCTCATGTAGCTAGTAGTGAACCTTTAGGGATCTAATCTTGCTTCGCCTCTCTTATCCTTGGAGTCTAGTTTTGATTAACATTGTTAAACCAATAATGAAATATGTTTTTGATCTTGAAGGATTAGTGGTTTATATGAAAATATAAGGTTCCAAACCTCATTTTGATTATTCCAATGACCATTTCCTTAAATCCCTCACCCTTTCCTTCCACTTCATATGGTTCATCGGTGAGGGAATTTTTCTTTCCCACACCTTTAAACTTGAAACTAATGATTCATTTTCTCTTATTATCCTAGTCATCTCCTCTACCTTCCTCGTTGTTCTACCCTAACTCCCACAAGGGTCTCTGGGTGCAAGCCATTTCCCAATGTAACTAAAATAAAATTGATCAACTTGTAGTAGATTATAAAATAATTATAAAAATAATTAAAATAGTAAAAAAAAATATTATCAAATTCTAGTTAATATTTTTTCAATTCAAGTTTATTTATCCTAAAAATATATTATACCATTTTACAAATGATTCTCTCCTCTACGCCATATTTTTTAATTTTTAAAATAAAATTTATTTTTTCTAAATTTATAATTAGTCTTATGTTTGATTATAACAAACTACTTGTAGTAAATTGAACAAATAATTATAATACTAATTAAACTATTAAAAGCATATTCGCATATTCTAAGCTCTAAGATTTACCAAAGAGTACTTTCAAATTTTCATGAAAATATTCTTGGTTGGAGAAATGTGGAATTGAATACCACTTTTATTGAATTTTCCCCAAAAGAGGGGCTAGGTTGTCACATGGGCTTCCAACTTAGGAATTTTGAGTCAAAACTCTTTCACCTAAAAAGGTTTTGGCTAAAATATTGTTATAGAAATTGATATTAATTTAAATATTTCAAACAAAAGATTTTTTCCGAAAACCCTTTGTACCACATAGGTGCCACATAGTTTTCAGCAAAATTATTTTACCTAAAATTATTTTTCTGGCCCAAAGTGGGACACAACTCTAGTATTTCACTTTTATATACTCCTATTCTTGTGCATGGGTATGGCCTATTGAATACTTTCTTAAATATTAAACCAAAAAAAATCAACTTTGGGGATTATAAATATGAAGAGAATTATCTAAGTGGTTTATGGTCTGGTTGACTAGACTAGGGTGTGGAAGCTGAGGAATAGCTTGGTTACATTCCATTTATTAAAACTATCTAGATAGTTGAAATAGTAGTCAGCGGGATGGATAAATTAAAACTACAAGACCTCTTAATTATATTTATATAACTATAAGAAGTTCACACATGCCAAAACTAAGTTTGAAACAAAATCCAGCTTCTAGGTCAATACACATAGGGTGGAGATATGACCACTTTAAAGGCATAGATAGAGGGGTGAATTACCCTTTGAAAAATACTTGTCCTTCTATTGAGGTAATAACCAAACTATTAAATCCTATGATTTGATTATCTTAAGGCCACTATGAGAGAATAGGTAGAGGATTGCAATACCTTTTAAATATAGCTTATCTTTCTCCTCCTTAGGTGATCACCAAACTAGTAAATCCTATGATCTACTCATAGATAAGTTTATTGTTGCTTCAACATGTGAATAAAGTCAAGAAATATGCTTTATTAACAAAATTATTTAGTTGTACCAAATATTTTATAAAAGATGGATTCCATGAGATAACTACTTGGTTTGAACAACTTTTGATAGTAGTATCCAAGTGGTGGATGCTAAGACCAACCCACTCAGTAGGTTCAACAAGTTGTGGAAAATTTTATTAACAAATGTGTTGAGTATAATTAGGAGAATTAAGTTCTTATGTATATGCATGATAATACTTATATTCCCTTGTTGATGGTGACACCAAGTATTATGGGGTGCTTGTACCATCATCACAACTAACAATGAATCAAAAAAGGGATAGACTAATGGTGTAGTATGTGTTAGTGTATATGTATTTTTATGCATTATAACACATGGTTATACACATGATGTTAAGCCTAGTTAGGTTTCCTAGTTAAATATAGTTAACTTGCCACCTCTTGTGAGTTCTGAGGAAGTTAACTCACCACCACTCTTTGTTAGTGAGATTCAACTGCCTAATATTCACTAATTGTGCTAGAAATTGCTTCCCTCTTTGTTATTGTACACCACATCCATGGATTAGTAATATGTTGGTATATCCAATTTCATGTATTCTTTACTTCATTCTTTTTTCTCATCTTACAAGCAAGAGTTTATGCTTGTTCGTCTTGTGTGGCTCAATTAGATACTAGTATTATGGAAAATATCTTAGTAAAATTCTACATGGTATAAGAGCCATTTTGCATTCAAGTGCTAGTTTGATTTTATTTGAGAGATATTTTTTCGAAAATAGAGGTGCACACAAATATTTTTGTTTATTGTGTATTTTTGTCTCCTTAGTATTGTGTAGAGGTTGTGGATCTGCAAGTGTATTTTTTCATAAGCTCTATGTGCCTATGTGGAAGACAGGCGGCATGGAGGATCTTATGTTTGTGTGAAATAGTTACATGTTTGAAGACCTGAACTGTGATCCAAAAAGGTTTGATCTTTTTTGCAAACTTCAGTGAACCTACGAGCTTAAAGCCTTTATTTGATTCATGCCTCCATTTTATTCATCTATAAAACCTTTGTTCATGTGAGGTTTCCATCCATCTAATGCAAGCCACGAGCAGGTTGAATACAACCCATAGGCCATGTTCCATCTAGTGTAGGCCAAATACAACCCACAAGCCATTATTTTTTGTCTACATTGGCATGGCATTTTAATCTATACATTTAGATCTTTATAATCCACCAAAAGGTTTAGCCCTTGGTCATATGGTAGGGTCACATGAGAGCTAAAACATTATGATTCTTACCAATGAGAGATTAAGTCCAACCCCCTTTCTATCCTCTTTATTTTATTTTTGGAAGGCATATTTTAAATATATGTAATTAAAATAGGGAAAATTCAAAATTGTTATAACTTTTGATTGGAAATTTAAAATTGAGTGTCTTTTTTTAAAAGTTGATAATTTTTTTATGTCCGATCCATTGGAAAAATTATCTCATTGAAATTATAAAGTGTATTTTTCTATTCCATTATACTTGTTTATGCATTGATCATGTAAAATGTTAAATCTAGGGGGATCCAACATCGAAGCAAGGGGGGTTGTTATGTCTTGTGCCTTTTTAACTTCCTACTTTCCTTCTAGTTATTAATTTTTGCATTTTCATTTTTAAAACAATTCAATTTCTAGCATGGATTCAAGTCATGTTGTTACACTATTAACACCCTTTAAGTATCATAATTGGAAACCAAAATTTCAACTTTTGTTAAAAAAACAAAGGGTTATATAAGGTAAAAATGGGCACTGAGAAAGGACATGTTGTTGAGGAAGCTAAAGAAAAATGGTCTAGGTGTGATCAAGCCTCTAGATTTCTATTAATAAATGTATCTCTTGAACTTCTCTTTCATGTAGAATCATTCAATACACTAAATGAAGTTTAGATTGCATTAGAAAAAAATTGGGAATGTAGATGAAGTGAAAGGTCATGAGTTAGAGAATGAGCTCATAAGTTTGAGCCTCAATTCCTTTGATGTGCTAGAAGAATTCTTCAATGAGTTCAAATAAGTTAGGTTGTAGTTAAAAGAATGTGGAATAGAGAGAAAAGAGGATCAAATAGCTCTTTATATACTCTCTAAACTAGGTCCTAGTTATTCTATATTTGTATCTACCTTCTATGATCTATGTTAGGATCTATGACAATTGCATGTGTTTGCTTAAAGTTTACAATACTTAATTTGAAGGCCTTAAAATGTAATAACATAATCAAAATGATTAAACAAACATTACAATGATTAAATAATGAATTAGAATTAGAGAAAGAAGAGAAAACAAGAAACAACAAGTTGATAACGGAGTTCACCAAATGGCTACGTCTCTGGATCCCTCTCCAATAGAGTGATCAATCCTTGATTATGTTCTAGAAAATGGTTTATAAGGAACTTCAACTGCTACAAAGTCTCCTCACATCTCCTTGGATGATAATGAATTACAAAATTCCCCCTCCTTTAAGTACAATCAAGCTTGGCTTAAAAGCCTCTCACTGTACAAAGATGAACAATTCACTATCAAAACTCTCCAAGAAAATTCTCTCATAAAATCACCACTTGGTTACCCAAAGTCCTAAACTCCCCCTTTTTATACATAAATTTTTCTCAATATGGTTATTTAACCATAAGATTTTCAAAAATCTCCCATGTCTCCTATTTACAATGATAAATCTTCAAATATCCCCTTACAATATCACTAAAATCCTTAATAATCTTCCTAAAATTACCTAAACCCCTTAAAAACCATTAATAATCTTTAAATATTTTTAAACATCTTAAAATATTATTTTAAGCCCCTTATAATCTTACATTTTTGGGCTTTTAAGGCTTAAAGGAGGCTTAAAGGGGTTAATAATTTTAAATATAGAGTAAATATGCTTTTAACTCTATTTTAAGGGCTCTTTATTATTTTTTAAAACAAACCTCCACCGAAATATCCTCAAAGTTGCAGCGTTGGGATTGTCTCATCGAGCTCTTCACTTTGATGTCAATTTTGATGAATTCTGAAATGAACAATTTTTTCACCTTTCTGACCAACCCCCAATGCTTGTTTGACCCAACTTTGACTTAGCATAACTTGAGCGTACGAGATCCTTTTGACTCTATTCCAGTTGTGTTGGGTTTAGTTTTCTGAGCACTTCGACATGGTGACAATTTTTGGAGCATATGGAACACTTCAAATTTTGAAAACAAGTATCCACCTTGATCATTCTACTCCACCAAAAGGGCTTTTGGAACAACGTGGAAGATTCCTTCTCTAGATAACTTCATTGTTGACTTGAGTATGGAGCAAGATAAGTTAATACATATGGGCACATTGAAGTCTTCAAAACCAAAAGCCCTCATTATTGGGAATGTGAAACAATAGGCTTAAAAAAGAAGGAAGTATTGGTGTTTTAAATAAACCAAGCTAATCTCACCAATTATCTATGATTTTCCAGATTAAATGGCCAATAATTAGGAGGGATTGGCCAACTTGATAGGAAAAAGTCTTTGAGACTTTCCCTCTACACTTTGGGCTCTGTAAAACTCGGGAGGGTGATCCCACATAATGTTCTCAAGCTCTCTTTTTTCATTTCTCTCATGAACATTATAATAATAGATATATTCTCTAGATTGTTGTTTAATAGATGAAATACCTAAAAGACTTGGCAGATCTTACAACATTTACCTGTCTATAACATGAGAATATGATGGAAATTCAACTCAAGACATACATTCAACTAAAAGTAAATATTTAGATGATTTTGTATGTTATTGTTGTGAACGACCAAATAATTGTAATATCAATATAGATTATAGACTAGTGCCTTATCTCAAGGCATGGAGTATTAAATCATTCAATTAAAGTTATACAACAACATTTGACCTATCACAACAAATTTATTGAAAAATGCATTACATTATTCACTTAGAAATTCCAGACCAATATTACTTAGTTATCCATCCATACACTCACATAAATCTCCATTCATGTCAAAGCAAATTAACTTGTTCTTTGAACAAGAGCATCAACACTGAATAAAAATTCAATTGAAACATGATGAAGATGAATAGAAAGATCCTTGATCCATTTTATTCATAATTCATATGAGATATACAGTTGGAGAACAAAGGCCACGAAATATGCCATTTGCATTCATATGTAGCATTACTGGTATACAATGCTAAAATCTAAGACTCAAACTCAAAAACCTAGACAAAACTTAGACAAATATGCGTCCAAATTCTCTATTACAATATGTTTCTCAAAATTCATTCAAAAACAACCTGTGTAATTGGCCTTGAATTCCCTTTTATAGAAAAAAAGGGAGAAAAATAAGCTTCAGGCCAATGTACAATTGCCAAATTTTCATTTGAAAATTATAATTCATTCCAAAAGACCATTATATTTGAAAAACTTGGGGGAGATATCCATGTAAGACAAAATTTATTTCCCATTCGTTGGTGAAGATACTTCCCACCTTCTAAAAGGCACCTTAGTCAATGAGGACATCCTTTCCACAAGCACCAACACTTCCTCCACGTGCTTCCAAAATTGTAGGACGAAAATCATGAAAATAAGAAGAAAGAAAAAGGAAAAGTACTTCCACATCAACATCCTTATGGCAACAACTTTGAAATGAGGAGGAAGCAACATTTAAGCATTGATATATCAAAGGCTTAATCTATACACATTCAAAGACATGTGTTGTACTCCTCCTTAGAAAACCATCCAACATCCAATAATCTTCTATATGTACCAAGATCAAAAAATATTGTCACCTTGCCTATGAAACAATTCATAAATTAGGAATATCAACATATTTCCTTTTCCAAAGTTTAAAGTCATCATCAGATAGCCACACATACATAATAAATTCATCCAAACTTTTCATGTAAGGGTTATATTTGATAACTGCCTGAGTTGCTTCTTTGTCAAAACTCTCAAGAAAGGTATATGTGAAAGATAACTTATCCATATTATCTTTTAACATGTCAATTTCCACTCTTCCACAAAGCAATGTAGCTAAGGTGGCGACTAAACTGTTTATTTGATATTTCCATTGTGGAAGGGGCTTGACTCCACCAATGTCATTAAAATGTCAGTTATCAAGCCAAAATCACTATCATCAAATTTTTGCATGAGATCTCTTATCTTCTTCTCCATGGGATCCATCAGCACTTGGCATTCCACAATCCATTTCACAATCTTGTGGGTTGGAGCAATTTGTGGTGGTTTATTTGTATCATGGGTTGATCCAATAATCATGCTCCTCGATGTTTCCAACCTAGGGATCCATTTATTCATCAATGGGATAAAAAATTCCCTATCCCTATCAAATATCCTTATTGCATCAAACATAGCTGAATAGGTTGAATGAACACTAAAATTCTTCCTCTCAATATTTTTATTTAAGTGCTCCAACACCAAAGTCACAATCTTCATGTTGCTCACGTATACAGTCATGTCCACATGCTCAAGAAATTCATCATACACTTGGATTTGTTCAATCAAATCCCTTCGACTAGCTTTCTTCCTTTTCTAAGGTGCATTTGATGTGCATGGGTTTAGATATGCAATGGGCACCTCATCAGGATTGTACAATATTAGCTCCATGGAAGTCAAAGGAGGAGGTGGACATTGAGCATGAGGTGGTTGGACCACAGAAGTTGGTGGGGATGGAATTTTCACTTGATCTCTTGGTTTTCATGATTGAAATGCTTGCAATTGCTCCATCAAAAGTGCATTTTCAAGTTGGACCTCTACAATTGTCTACTTGTCCTTATTGTACTCTGCCACCAAGTCATTATATTATTTATTCTTGGCTTCATAGTTCTCTTGAATGGCCTTTATAGTTGTCTTAGTGAATTTGGCAACATTCACAACCAATGTGGCTACCTCCACAACTGAAGTATCTGACACTCTCCACTAGTAGAATTTGGAAAATAAATGACTAGGTGACAAAAAAATTTAGTCACAACAACTAAAAATGACTAAATTCTCCTAATTTTTTGCAACTCAACTATAAATGAGTAAATAAATGACTAACTTGGTCGTTGACTAAAAATTATTTAGTCACACAAATAAAAATGACTAAATAGTTAGTCATTTATTTAGTACTCACAATCCATTTGAATAAATCATTTAAGGAATAAAAAATATAGCTCGCCAAAATACTCTAAAACTTTAATAAACATACTCTAAAACTTTCGTCGAAATCTTATTTTCAAGCATAGCTTGCCAAATGGAGTTTTCATTTTAATAAACATACTCTAAAACCTTTGTCGAAACCTTATTTTTGGGCGTATCCTACCAAGTTTTAGTAAAGAATGATAGAGAATGGTAAGGAGATGTGCATGACATGAGGCATAGGATTCATTGCTTCTTATCTCATTCTCGCTCTGCTCAACAAGGGTTACATTGTTCACGCTACTATTTGTAATCCAGGTATTTAATTGAAATATATTTGCATAATCTCAAATTCCTTCAGATGCTTTTGAAGTATCAATGTATCCTATATAGGGTTTAGAATGATTTCTTTTAATTTAAAAAACTAAATCAGATGGTTTTGAAGTATCAATGTATCCTATATAGGGCTTAGAATGCTCAAATTCCTTGAGATTATTTTGAAGTATCAATGTATCCTATATAGGGTTTAGAATGATTTCTTTTAATTTAAAAAAATAAATAAATGATGTATTTTCATGTGATAATATAATGTGGAAATCTCCTAAATCTGCCCCAGCACACTGTCCTCTTTGGCACTGTATTCATTTCTCCAACTACTAGGGTTTTGCATGTGATATCTTTAATATCTTCATGACAGTGGCTTTTAAATAGATCTTAGTCTTTGCTTTAATCATTATCATGGTAACCCTTGAGTTCCATAATCCACCTTCAATCTCTTCTAAGAACATTGTCTTAAGCTAGACTGCATAATATGCATATAAAGCAAGTCCTTCATACCCGCCATTGTTCCAAACCAACACTCACTGCCTTGGTTAAAATGTTGCCTCCATAAGAACAATAGCATGTTTTAAAATCATGGTTGCTAGTGATTGACCATTAAGGTCACTACTTTCATCAAGATACAATGAGATTTTTGTCTTCAAACTCAAGGCATTATGCAAGATAACATTGTGAATTGTTTGTTGTGTATAATTTGATTTTCTTGCACATTTACTTCTTTGCTAATTGCCTTTACGACTAGATATTTCACCCTCAATTACAATCTCAAAAATCTCACTCACTGTCACTTGAAGATTCCTTTCATGAGCATCCTTCTATAAAATAAAACTATGCCCTATAGTTTGCCTACTTACTTACTACATGGGACTCATTGTTTCATGGTATTGTGGGTCTTAAGATCCTTCAACCTTATTGTCACTACTTCACAATCCACAAGGTATTATTCATTGTTCTCCCATCTTTGATGAGTCTCAAAACACTGCTCAAACATGCAATCCACTACCTCCATTATACAATGGCTAAGAAGAAACATTGAACCTGTGATTACCACTGTTACTTCATTTGGACAGTCATTCCCTGATTGCATTTTCCTTGTCTAACACTACCAATAGCATTTAAAAAACCCTTAAGGTCAGCAAGGGGGTAAGGAAACTCACTATTAAAATCTCCACTTTACTATGCAAGGTTTGAGCTTTATTATCTTTTCACTGCTCAATCTCTTTTTGACTGTCACACCTCAAGTGATTGTCATTCTTCTTACCATAGATTGCATTTACAAATGTCACTAAGCTACATAGTGTGCTTGCTATTGTCTACAATCTTTAGATTGCAAGATTTTGATATTGGCTACAATGTCTCAATCTTAAGTCTTTTGCAAACCTCACTAATCCGCTAGAGTCATGGTTTATGCGTTTCTACAAAGGCCTAGGGTTTTTACCCTAGTCATGCTCTGACCAATGCTTCTGTTGGTATTAAAAAACAACCTTAAATCTTGGGTCAGAAAATTAGCTATCTTGACAAGGTTGTGGTATGATCTTGGATTGTATCCTAGAGTGTGCGGGAAGCTTGTGTTTGATATTAAGGGTATGTAAACATGATCAAGGAAATATATCCTATATAGCATGAGTCTTGCTTTAATAATTTACATAATGGTTATTAGCAGATCACATTATTATAGTTTGTGGTAACCCAAGATTGCATTCAAGTATGTAACAAACTTGGTTTGTAGTTTAAGATGTACACTTTTAAGTAACATTCATAAGGTTTAGAAAATCTTGATCACTCTCTATAATAGCCCATTAAACATGGGTTGTGCTTGAATGCACTAGATAATTGATATAACAAAACCAATTTGCATATCAACCAGAGTTGTAGGCTCTTTATTGCAGCAAGAGGTAATCGCTTTTAGTTAACTCTTGCTAACATAATTTTGGAATAAATGTTTGACTACATTACTTCGAGTGTGAAGAATTTTATTTTCTTCTTATAATACATTCATTGAGAGTTGTAGTAGAAAGCTTCTTATGCTAAAACCCATCCTGTAAACTTGCTTTAAGCTACATTTACGAGGCTTCATAGATTTTTTGTGATTTATACAACTTTTGTTTTGATAGTAGATGACATTGGATTCTTTATGAAACTAAAATGATTTATTAATTATGGTTTTATGATGATTAAATGTTTTATTTAGAAGGGATTAATATGTGGAATTTTTATGTGCAAGAATAATAGATTGTGATGCAACATTCGGGTATGGACGGTTTAGGAAAACTTGGATTGCTATTAGTGACATAACCAGGTTGGAGAGTACTCTTAGTTGGCCTAAAACACTTTTAGGTGTTTTTGCTTGGAAGAAAAACTTGAGTGTAGGAATTTTTGAATATCTTACAAAGGAAGTTCGTACATTCTAAAGATAAAATCATAAATCTGTTGGTCTAATTTTGCTTCCAACCTGAGATCTCTAATATCCGATAGAGAAAGTTCATACATTCTAAAGATAAAATCATAAATCTGTTGGCCCACTATCAGATGCAATTTGAGGTCGTGAAGCTCCGACAAAGCAAGTTCCTACATTCTAAAGATAAAATAATAAAATTTATTGGTCCAATTTGAGATCCAATTTGAGGTCGTGAAGCTCCAACAAAGAAATTTCGTACATTCTAAAGATAAAATCATAAATCTTCTTGGTCCAATTTGAGGTCCAATTGTAAGGATTTGTCTTTTTAATTATACTTTTTGACATTTGGCTTGATACAAATTGTTACTTTAGAATTATGGTATTGCTTTTCTTCTAATGTTGTCAACCCTCATTTTAGGGAAGAGCTCTGAAGATGGTTCCTTCAGATAGAGTATACACTTTTC
This sequence comes from Sequoiadendron giganteum, assembly GCA_007115665.2. NCBI lineage: Eukaryota > Viridiplantae > Streptophyta > Pinopsida > Cupressales > Cupressaceae > Sequoiadendron > Sequoiadendron giganteum. The sequence continues at coordinate 539,771,654 of CM021108.1, forward strand.
TGCTATAGGTTATGTCTAGAAACACCTGAAGCTCAGGTACTATTGTACTCAAGTACAACAAAGTTTGAGGTGAATTTCACTTAGTATTTTATGTTGATATGGATATGTTCTAGCATTTAGTTAATTGTTGTAGCATAAAAGATAGGCTAAATAGTTGTTCATGTACCATTATTTGAAGTTTTAAATTGCTATACCTTATTCTAGGAGAAAATCATAGGGGGAGTCTATACATAAAAAAACCATTGTTTCAAATTCAAAATTGTTGGCTCTTTCACAATTGTTTGCTTCATTTATTTGATCTAAGACAACCTGCTGTATAGGAAATTCTCTCAAAATCACTGTAAAATCCTTTATTCTGGGATGACTGTTTAGAATCTTTCCCATCATAACAATGAACAAAAGCATCAATCATTAACCTGAACTTTGTAAGAGTTTCATCAAATTATACTTTTCCACTCTCTTTTCCATTCTGAATTTTATTCCCAATTTCATCCATGAAGAACTTCCTTAGCCTATAGATCCTGATGTTAGCCATAACTTTACTAGGTGTCGAGGATAGCTTCAATTTTTTACCCAAGCAACAATTGACCAAATTCTGCCTTACCAGAATCGGGCTTAATTTTGTCAATTGTTGCTTGGGTAAAAACTCAAAGCTATCCTCAACGCCTAGTAAAGTTATGGCTAATAGTAGGATCTATAGGCTAAGGAAGTTCTTCATGGATGAAATTGGGAATAAAATTCAAAATGGAAAAGAGAGTGGAAAAGTAGAATTTGATGAAACTCTTGCAAAGTTCAGGTTAATGATTGATGCTTTTGTTCATTGTTATGATGAGAGATTCTAAACAGTTATCCCAAAATAAAGGATTTTACTATGATTTTGAGAGCATCTTCTATACATCAGGTTGTCTTAGATCAAATAAATGAAGCAAACAATTGTGAAAGAGCCAACAATTTTGAATTTGAAACAATGGTGTCTTATGTATAGACCCCCCCTATGATTTTCTCCTAGAATAAGGTATAGCAATTTAAAATTTCAAACAATGGTACATGAACAACTATTTAGCCTATCTTTTATGCTACAACAATTAACTACAGGCTAGAACATATCCATATCAGCATAAAATAGCAAGTGCAATTCCTTTCAAACTCTACTATGGTAATTGCTTTGTAAGGAAGTTTGCACTCCATGAACATTCTTTGTGCACATTAGTATGTTGGTTATTATCTCGATCTCCTTTGTGATCAAAATAAAAGTGAATTTCATTGCATAACGCATGACCATTTTGCAATGCTATGATCCGGTGCTCTTTTACTTCTTACTCACTGTGTTCTCAATCACCATGTGTAAATGACTTAGAGGACAGATCTTTGTCACCATTTGATAGTAACTTTCATTATTTTTGGACTATTTGTTATGATTCAATGACTGTTTGATAGTTTTCTTCCTTTCTCGGTCCTATAGGATAGAGGACAATACACAGTTTGCAACTCTCTAACAACGATATAGATACAATATAAATATTTAAAATTTTAGGAGTGGATTTTTTTTGAATTGCTAAAGCCTATTTATTAGTTTTATAACTGAAAATTATTTTATCTATTTGAATAACTAAACTTCATATTATAAATCTTTAAAGTACAATAGAATCAAGTACTTAAAATGATTACAAAGAAGTTGAATGAAAATTAGTAAAATACTATTGATTTAGCTTTTCCTTTTGCGTGTTTACAGGATTATTTCTTCTAGCATTTGTTAGGCCTATTTTTGATTCTATGGAAATAGAAAAGGTAGTTTCACATCCATGTCTAAATGAGGTGATGACCCATCCTTCTATGATGAAGTTTGCAGGATACACCCAAGAATAGATCTAAAAATATCCAATTTTTAAACGTTCAGATCTTTGAGATCGTTGTAGATTTGATTTGCTTTTTGTATAGTTGGACGGATCTAAAAAACTGTTGCTTGAAAATGGTGTAAATGAAAATGTCATTTGTTCAAAATAATCTAAGGGTTTTATTTTTCACTTGCACAATTTTTTTTGTCTACCTTAAGATAACCGTTAAAATTATCATTTTGTTAATCATAATATTTCATTGAAAATTTGTATTTTGTTAAATTGTATTGGATAGTTAATGGTTAAGTTTTTTAAAAAATAAAAATTAAGCATACTATACTTTCCATGTACTTCTTTTAATCACTTGTAAATCTAAATTTTTGTTACTTTTTTTTACTTTTTGTGATCATCAAAAATAGATATGATTTTAGTCTCTGTGAAATATTTTCATGCACGTTTGAGATCTCTACAAGGTCATGAAAAAGGCCCAGGGTTTGGTAGGGTTTTGAGTATCCTTATTGTTTTGATGGTAATGTTGTCACTAAGTTCTATCCTTTCCTAGATATAGTCACCTAAGAAATTTCCATGATTCTCTTGACTGTAAATTACTTTGTTCTCCCTACCTTCTCACTACAGGTCTGATTCTTCAACTCTACCAACTACCCTTCCATCTCAGTGTCTTTTCATTCTCTTGCATATATTCTCTTATGAATTTTTTCTTATGACTTTGAAAGCTATCACTAGGTCTATTATGACTGTTAGGTCTTTGAGGGTATATGAGTTTCTACTACGAACTCTTAGATTGTCATACTTTTGATGGAAATTCTCGAAGGATGTTTTCTCACTGACTTAACTCTATATATTCTCCATTATGCATTAAAAAATCATGGTTTCTAGTTAACTATCTATTGGTGTAACCATTGTCATGTTTCTTGGGACTGTCATCCCTATATGATATTTTCATAAAACTATTTTGGCAAGGTAGTAGATGGTCGTGAAAATTTTCATAAGACTATTGTGACAAGTTTCATAATACCACCATACCGCAAGAGCCAAGAAGATACGATGTGGTGTAGCATTAAAATCTCACATTACCACAAAGGCCGAGCAATAAATGTGCGGTATGGTGGTAAATCAAATACTTCTCCCACATCCCTGTAAGATCCAAGAAGACATGATGCAGTGTAGCGATAACATCCCGCATTACTGTGAAGGCCGAGTAATAACAGTGTAGTGTAGTGGTAACATCTCGCATTATTGCGAAGGCTGAGCAATAACGGTGTGGTGTAGCGGTAAAATCCTGCATCGTCGTAAGGATCATGTTAAAACCGGTATCGCGGTTTAACTATAAAAACAAATATCACATTTCTTTGATGCATTTTTTGAAATAGTTTGCTTGCCTTGTGTATATTGCTTCCACATTTTCATGTATGTCTAGCAGGGCACTTGTAACTACAACATATGACCAAAAAAATCCCTGTTATTATGCTTTGATGGATGTCCCTTCGTTATTACTGGATATTTGATGTAGTGCACATTATTATAGTGTAAGCCTAATTTTCAAATTGTTTCATTTAGCATCACCAATATTCTCCACAAGAACATTGTCCCTATTTAAAATGATGGAAATGGGTCACATCTCTTAGAACAATTTCTCTTGCAACAATCTTGGAGATGAATTTAGATGCAGTGTGAAAATCAAAACATACTCGAAGGTTCTTAACAACTCTAATATATGTACTAGGGGCCATGTTTAATAGAACAAATACAATTGCTAACTTTTCACTATGGTGGCAGATAAATGATTCTTTTTTCTTCTATTCCACAACATTGAGTAAAAGTCTTGAATCTGGAAATACCTTGCTGCCTTCATTTGCCAAGCCAATTTCTCCAATTTTGCATAGATCTCCCATGTTTTGGGATGTGATCTATCTCCTACACAAAAATCATGTACCCATTTATTTTGTTCAATCCAACTACATGTAGGTATCTTTTTAATTCCTCTATCTTTCATCAATCTCCTTACTATTTGAACCTCACCACACCTACCCACTTCTGCACAAATGTTTTTAGAGAAGAACATAAGTTACAACATTTTTAGGATCCAACTAAAAAATGATTATTGCTGGAATACTTAGCCTATATTCATGTATGATCCATAGGAACCAAAAGTTTAACTGGCATCTCAGTAATAATGTTTAGGGTGTCCTCAAGATAGCCAACATAGGCATGAAGTTCAACCATGCACACCTAATGATCAACTATATTTGTAATGCAATAAGGGTTACTAACGTGTGAAGTATGTTCAACCCTCACCCACTAAATTTGCATGACTGCATGCATCTAGAACACAAGAAAATCTTACAATGTCGGTGTTCTAGAGTGCTTCATTAATTCAAAGATTTTGAGAGATTCCTTACAAAATCCATTTTGTGCACATTTTTCAATCATATCATTTCATTCCATGAGATGACATCTCTTTGAGGAATTTTGTCAAACAATTCATTTTGTACTACATTTTGGTGTCAAATCTTTGGTAATTATGGTTAGTTTCATCATATTCAAATTCTGAATTATGGGAAATTATATACAGTAAATAGATTGATGACTGTTTGGATAGTGAAATTAGCTCTCTTAAAAATTAACTGAAATATCTAGAATGATTATTTTAATTAAAGAGGATTTTGTGGTTTTTTTTGTAACAATGATTTTACAATGCAGCTAGCTTTCTATTTTCTATCAAGATACAAGTCATCAAATGCAAGCACATATCAAGAAGATGATTCATCAAAGTCAAGCACATACCAAGAAGATGGTACTCTACTTCAAACCCTCAACCTCACTTAGTTTATTCTTCTTACATGGGGATATTAAGGAAGTTGGTAAAAAATTAATATATATCATTTTTTGTTTGTGAAGGAGAATCCTATGAGATTCAATATGGTAGTGGATCAATATCCAGTTTCTTAAGTAAAGATGATGTCATAGTTGGGAAACTTGTTGTGAAACATGAAGTTAGAAATTTTTGATGTTAAGGCTTCCAGTTGGATATTAAAGATCTTTTCTCATCAACTTAATTTGGAATTTATGTATAAATGGATTCTTCCATGGTGCAGGTCTTTACTCAAACAACACATGAACCAAGGTTGACATTTTTTTGTCTAACTAAGTCTGATCGAATTCTTGTGCTTGGTTTCCAAGAAATTTTTGTTGATAATGTTGTTCCAATCTAGTTAGTGTTGATAGTCTTCATTATATAATATCAAATTCATTCTATAATCTGAGCATATGATCACCTTTCTTAAACTTTGAACAAAGTTATGAAATCAAGGGTTCAATATGCATATTTTAGGCCTATGTTGAACACTCTTTTTAAGGCATTTGTTGACAAGGCTACAATTTTTTAATTGATTTATCTTTCTATTGTGTTTGGACTTTCTTTTGTAAACTTGCAATATACAATTCACTTTTATTCTTTTTGAATTGCAACTAATATTAATTTTGTTGGTTGTATTGAGGCACAACTTCATTCATGGTAGAAAAGGGAACACCTTATTGCTCATATCAGATGGCATATTGCATATAAAGGATGAAATATTCTAGCTAGGTTATTGTTGACTACGTTGAAGGAGAGAGCTTCATATATGGAACATGATCAACACTCTCCTTGGATTATACACGTTACAACTTGCTCCAGGAAGATTTCCCACATTGTAGAAGTTTTAAGAGATGAAAGGGGCATGTGCTTGCATTGAAGGTCTTCAAGAATGTGTTTCCATCATTGCATAAGTCTTTTGGAGAAGTTTCTTTCTTGCAATCATTTCTTTGCAATATTGTAACTCCGATTTTCAATCTTGTGACTGAAAATAATAATTGTAATACTCTATTTCTAAGTTGTAACTAGAACACCTTTCTTTTATTAATAAAGTTCACCAATTTTTCCTTCTCAATGTTTGTCTTAGTGTGCTCTTGATGTGTATTTTTGTGTTTTATGCTTAAATCCTCAAATATCAGTCAATTAAAATGACTAAATATACTACTAATTGACATCAATTAATAATTAAATTGACTAAATATACTACCAATTGACAAAAATTAGTGAATAGTGAATAAATTTGACTAGATATATGACCAGTGAAATCAATGAATAAAAATGACTAAATATACTACCAAATTACAACAATCAATGACTAAATCAACAACTAATAAGTGACCATATTACAACAATCAATGAATAAATCAACAACTAAATAAGAGGCTAGTTAAATATATCAGTGAATACAAAATGACTAAATAAGTGACTAGATTACAACAATCAATGACTAGACCAACAACTAAATATATTAGTGGAAAAATGTGACTAAATAAGTGATTAGATCGCAACAATGAATGACTAAATCAATGAATAAATATACTACCAAATCCATCAATCAAAACAACCAATAAATGACTAAAAATGGTTTAGTCATCAATCTGGTCACGTTATATATGACTGGAAATAAACTACTAGTGGTCACGTGACCAACTATAGTCATTTATAAGCACATTTTAGTAGTTTTTTTCAGTAGTTTATTTCTGTTTATGTACTAGTGCTCTTTATTATAATTCCTCCTCTTAGGTCAAATGTAGGCTCTACAACTTTTTGTCTGTCATGCCTCCTGATAGTATCAAAAGAAATGGTCAAAGCCAAATCCCACTCTGGTAACAAAAGCACACCACTCTTCCTCACCAACTCTCTACCCTCATTAGGTGCGATGTTCTAATATTTTTCTTTCATATTAGTAAGCACCCTGCATTCAATAACCTCTTGAGGGAGCTTTGGACCTTGGACCATTCCCATCTTGAGGTTTTCATCATACCCATCTCTCTTTTCTCTCCACCCAAACTCCTCAAAATACTATGTTTTTATGGAGTCATCATCCATGAATTTTCTACAAGCCTCCTCTTTGGCATCATCAACACTATTCAATCCACTCATATAAGCTTTTCTCAACCTTAAGCTCATAGCCTGTGGAACTATTTCTCTGGGAGGTGAAAGAATACCCTGCCTCATCTCATCCTTAGTAACAATTATTCCATCCTCTGAATCAATATCATATTCTACAAGACCTATAGGTTCAACTCTCCTTCGCTTTAGTGAAGGGAGATTTATTGGTGGTGATTCTATAGTGGGAGAATCCAATCCAATGACCTCAAGTGCATTTGATCTTGGAGGTGATAGTGGTGGAAATTGTTGTATAGGTTAAGATGCCCTTGACCCCTCTGATTGAGTAGGGATGGCAATGGTTTATTTTTTTCTTATTGCACTTTTTCTTCTTGCAAATACATGCAATTTTTGGGGGGGCTGATATATCAATTTTTTCTCTTCCATAGGATCTTTCCCCCTATCTTGCTCATTTTTTTCTATTGCCTTCCCCTTTTCCTATATAATCCAATCTTCTTTGAGCTGGCCTACCACCTTATCAAAATTTTGAAGCATTGTTTCAATCCTTAGTATTTCATCATTTATGTCAGGAAGGGCCTTGTATTCTAGATCCTTCTGCTGCATTTCCTTCTCCAACTATCAAATTCTAGCCATTTCACCTTTCTATCTTCTTGCACCTTGTAATAAAAAATGTTCTTGATTACATCTTCAGGGAAGTAGAAATTATGATAAAATCTACCCCCTCTAATTTTGTTCTTCAATGCAACCATGACACCCTCTAGTTCATGGTTCCTCATTCTACAACATTTCATCCTCAAAGGCTTTAGTAATGGCATGACATTCTTCCATCCATCTTTCATCATACAAAAATCAGAAAACAATGTGTACATATAGAAAAATGTCCCTTTCCTCATTCCAACTAGATGCTTGTCCTCCAAATCACCAAGCTTCCACATAACCTCCAAGAATCCAATCCTTAGAGGCACATCTATGGGAAGCACATGTGGTGTTTTTCTTGTACCATAGACCCTAAGGATGGTGGAATCTTTATATGGGATGATGTCTCCCCAATTATGGTCAATGCCTAGCTTAGGCCTTCTCTTCCTTGGCCTAAAAAAATCATGCATCTCCACTAGAATCCTTGGAGGATTCACTACCAAAACTCTCATCAAATTTGATGCAAAAACATTTGAAAATGCCACAAAACTAGAATTTTGATCATCTCTATTCAATACAGAAGTCCACATCTAAACAGGCATATCTTCACCCTTCTCATTTTTCTTATCCAATTTTATGTCATTACCAAAGAAAATATTTCTCTTGTACAAGAACATGTGCATAAATAAGGATTACCACCAAAACCTTATTGCTCCTTCACCATTTTTTAGAGCCACTAGGGCTTTGTGCATCTCCTTTAACAAATAGCCAACAAAATCATAGCATGTTCTAATCATCCCATGTTGGATATTAACAACCATATACATAAGAGCTGATGACATCCTTTTAGCTGGTTCATATCCCAATATTTGACACAATGTGAAGAAATTTATCTAGAAGTAACGTTCAAAAAACTTGATTTCCAAGGCTTCCTTATCCAAGGGGTTAAGTGTAATTTTGACCCCTCCTCCCCCCTTCACCAAGTAATTAGATAATATAGACACCCTAAAAGTTAGTCTTACCTTCTCATACTCCTTCAGCTTGTTTCAATCATTTTTTACCATCTCAGAATGGTAAGGACTCAAGTTGAAAACCTTAATGAGTCCTTCCTTAGTTACATCCACCATATTTTCCATTGAATGAGTTCTTACAACCCTAATAGTTGGGTCGTAGTTAGCTGCTAGGGATTTCAACAAATCCACATCCGGTTATACATTAGGTACAACAAGCTTACCCATATATAGGCTCCATCCATTGCATAGAGGAATACTTAAAAAAACTTTTCCCAAACCAATTCTTGAATAAATTACATCCACTTATTGACAATACAACATCTTTCATGGCATTTTTGTCAACAATTCCTTCATTCTAAGGCCTTGAAACAATCTTTGGCTGATATTCTTATTATTGGTTGAGGGTTTCAATTGGTCAAGTAGGTCTTGACACAAGGGATGTGTTAGGGTTCCAGAACAAGAGGCATAGGCTTTAGGTGCCATTGCAATAAAGGAAATATAGGCTAGGGTTTCCCTAAATGCAACTAGGGCTTGATTTAACACAAAAAAAAATGTAAATCCAAAACTACCAACTTGTAATTTAATGAAATTCGAACCTTAAATAAACCTACTTCACAATATAGCAAGGAAAAATAGCATAGGAAAACAAATTCCTTCGAATTTCAATACAGGATTGAGCAATTTTACTTATTGGTGTTTTGCACTATAAAACCCTAATTTCAAATGTTGAAAGCTCGAAAAATGTTTTTGTGGATCTTTAGATACTTTAAATTTTTTAGGTAAATCAAATGGTGGTTTGATATTAGCTTTTATGTTGAAATAAACCTTCAATTAGGTTGTTGAATATCACTTCCACCATTATTTTTTTCTTGCGCGAACCAAAATGACTCATTTAAATTTGTTTGCAAGTTTAAATCATAGTTGTTGATCTCCCAATGAACTGGATTGGTGGATGGCTCAAATGGAGTAACCAAAGCTTGAATCGATTGAATTTTTCTAACTCAACATTTGTCCAATCAAGCATCACCATGTGTTTTCCTCTCTATGTTGTTACCACAAGCTTCACCATGGCTTATGAGCCATGGGATATCCATGTGTCGCCATCTCGCTAGCCCTTTTGAATTTGCAAGATTTTGATCAACGACCATGGGATAGTGGGGAACGGTTCAAATCTATCCTATACACCTCAACCTGTGCACCAGTTAACCTTCAAGATTAGAACCATGCACATAACACATTCATCAAACAAACAATTGAGATTAAAACATTTGAAACCTCCTTTTACCCACATGCATTAAGACACTTTTAATAGCACAAGCTTTAAACCTCCATAGTTATGCTGAAATATTTCATCCTTTTCAATAGTTATTTGAGCACTATAGAGAATGCCATGCGACAGACTCTTGTTGTCCCTCACAATTTTTCATGATGTCAATATTTCAGTGAGGGAAAGCAAGAAACGATTAGGATTTAATTACTATGATCAATCAAAGCCATTAGATTTTGGGCCCACCATTACTACTACTTTGCACACCATCTAGGTCCACTCATAAGATAATACACATGGCATGTGCTTGTTATCCCTCACCATTTTTTGTGACATAAGCAAATCAGAATGGGGTAGTCGGGAATGGTCAAGATTTGATCCCCACACTATGTTAGGACCGTTGATCACTTTACCCCTCACCATTGTTTCTTTAAAAGATTGATAGGTCCCACTAAAGAGGTAGACACATGTCACATGCCCACTTCCTTGCGACTCTTTTTTGGTAATTATTTTATTCCAATGGGCTAGCGGAGAACCAATTAAGTGAGAGTGGTGGGTCACACTGACCATGTCTTAAATACTTTAAAAACACACATGCAATAAAAGGTGACTTAAGGTGGCGCCATCGGCTAGGTTAAAAGGATAAATGACTTAGACCATTACGAACCAGGACTTAGGATAAATCATAAGTTATTTCAATACTTTCAGACCCGCATAACTATAGATTTTTTTTAAAATACTTCAAGCGGGTAACAACTGATAGAGTTAGGTCATGGGGTTGGTCAACAGATGACTCAAATGACTCGATTCATGACTTAAACAACTGAGGATGGGTAAGAACAGGTCGATGAAGGATTAAAACAAGACCTTAAGGATTATTAAATACTAAGGGTTTTTCAAGGGTTTAAGACATAAAAAGAACCTTAGAATGATGGAATTGAAAACCTTAACCCATAAAATAATAAGTCAAAACCAAAGAACTAGCTAGATATGGATTTAAAACCAATGGAACACAAAATTTTTGAGGGGTTTCACCAGTGGATCCGATTGTTGAGGAATGCCTCTTGTAGGCATGGTGAGATCTCATATATCTCAGGTTGAATCAAACCATAATAGAGAACCAAAACCAGGGAACTGCCCAGACAAGGCAATCAAACCATACCAAACCCAACCAAACCAAACCTATATACATAATACTTACATAAAAATATAATGTACATGGAAAAAAACATACTTTAGGAGAAGTATGGCTTTAAGAACTGTCCATGTATTGACAGTTCAAGAGGTTCACCAGTGAGGTTTCGAAGGAAGTAAGAATCTTCACCATGAGTGTTGTTGACCAGGTAAAGGCCCAAACATAAAGCATCAAATTCACCATGCTTGCCCTTGTCTTTAGACCTAGAATTCCACATGAGCACCATACTTCCAACCTCAAATTTCCTTGGAGAATCTCTTTTATCATACAAGTTCTTGACTTGTAGTTGTAATTTTGTATTTTTATTTTGGGCTTCTCTTCTCATTTCATCTACTTCTTCCAAAGCATCAATCTTGTGTTGCATATCATCACACAGGTCATCATCATACTCTTGGATAAACCTGTACATCTTCATTAGATTATTCTGAGGTAACCTTGCATCTATACCATAGACCAAATCAAATGGTGAATATCCAATTGTCTTTCTAACAGTTACCCTATTTTCTCATAATGCTAAGTTCAACTTTGAATCCCAGGCTCTTTTTTTCTTTTCAATTATCCTTTTAATGATCTTCATTAAAAATTTATTGCTCGACTCAACCTAGCCATTTCCCTAAGGATGGTATGGGGTTGAATATGATGTTTGAATACCATATTTGTCACAATCGTCTATAAATTCGTCAAATCTAAAACACATAGCATTATCAGAGACAATATTTTTTGGTACTCCAAACTTGATTAGTGTGTTTTCTAGTAGGAAATCATTCATTACCTTGCTTTTTTCCCTTTTAGTAAGAATTACTTACCCATTTTGTCAAATAATCTGTAGCAACAAGAATCCATGAGTTTCCTCCACTGGACTTGTTTGATATTTCCCCTATAAAATCAATGCCCCACTGTTGGAAGGGTGCTTAGACTACAACAGGTCTTAGCGGCAAATTTCTTGAGAATTTAAGCTTCCCAAAGAATCTTTGGTATGCATCACATGCCTTCACTAACTTGTGAGCATCATTGAACACTGTTGGCCACCAAAAACTTGTCCTTAGGACTTTGTGAGTAGTGGTCTTAGCCATGTAATGTCCTCCACACAATCCACTATGCATTTCATTTAAAAGCTCTAAAGATTTTGCATTATCAACACACTTCAACAGGACCCCATTTGGACTCCTCCACCATAATTCATCATAAAAAATGACATACTTGATAGTTTGCAACTTTAGAGTTCTCTTTTCATTATCAGCTAGTCCCTCTGGGCATTGTATTGTTTACAAATATTGGGCAATGTGCTTATACTAGTCATAGGTCTACATGTCACAAATTGGTGACACCTTAGTGTATTCGAGCTAATTGATTTTATTGGATTCAAGATTTGTCTTAGCCATCAATTTGTCTAGACCTTGGCCTCTAACCAGTTTAGTAATTTGAAGGTCAATGTTGAATTCTTGTATCTTGTTTATCCACCTACACCTTCTACCTATGACCTCCTATTGGGTGAAGATATCTTTTACTACAACACTAGGAACATAAGCAATGATAGTTGCTCCCACAAGATAAGTTCTGAAATTTTTAACAACTTTAACCAATGCATATGCCTATTTTTCTATCATATCATATTTCAATTTAGTAGTCTGCAATGACTTGTTAAAAAATGCAATTGCTTGTTCATAACCTTCTTCATTCTTTTGCGGAAACACTACAACAATTGTGTGGAAAGATGCAAAGGAGAAGATCTATAGTGGCTTGGAGAATTTGGGAGTCCTAAGGACCAAGGCCTCCTTGATTGCTTGTTTGAAACTTTGAAAAGCCTTGCTTGGCTCTTCACTTCATTCTACTTTCTCACCCTTCTTTAACATTTTTGATATGGGGCGAGTGATTTCTGCAAAATTTGTGACAAACCTCCTCAAGAAATTTATTTTCCCAAAAAATGACTGTATGCCCCGTACATTCTTTGGCTGTGAGATTTTATCAATTGCAACTACCCTTTTAGGGTCAATTATCACCCCTTCCTTTGACACTATGTTCCCCAACAATTCTCCTGTAGTGACCCCAAAATCACATTTCTTTTGGTTGAACAAGATCCCATATTCCAAAGCCCTGATGAAAATTTTCTCCAAGTGCATACAATGGTCTTACTCTTTCTTGGAGTAGGCAGTCAAGCCATCTTGATCGACTGCTAAGAAAATATCTATAAAATTAGAGAATGCTACATCCATAACTCTTTGAAAGGTTGCACTTGCATTTGTTAAGCCAAATGGAATCCTTACATATACATAAGCTCCCCAAGGAGTTGTAAATGTAATATTATACTGCTCAAAATCCTTCACTTTTACCTGATTGTAACCATAGAATCCATCCATCATTGGTAGCTCACAACCAGTTACCTTTTGTAACATGGCCTCCATGTTTGGTAATGGATAGTTATCTTTCAATGATGACACATTAAGGTTTCTAAAATCTACACATAATATGATGTCACCATTCTTCTTCCTCATCGACACAAGATTTGAAACCCAAGAGGAATACCTAATTGGCTTAATGATGCCTACATCTCTCAGCTTCACTAATTCTTCTTGCATCTTTGGTGCCAAGGTTGGGTTGATGGGCCTTTTCTTTTGCTTGAACAGTTTGGAATCTAATTTGAGAAGAATATCATGCTAAAACAACTCCTCTCTATATGCCTTCAGGTCACCATAAGACTAGGAAAAAATATGTCTATATTTCCTTAATAAAGCACTCAATAATGCTTTAATTTTTGGCTTCATTTTCTTGCCCACATACACGTTCTTTGGAGCACTCCCAGTCCCTAATTTTACCTCCTCTAGGTCCTTTGGATGTGTGGAGGATTTCTTGGCATTAATCTTGTCAGGGACATCAAATTCTCTTTCTCAAGCCACAAGACCCTTAGGGATCTTATTGGTCTTAAGTTGAATAACTTCTATAATGCTAAGGAAAAACAAAAGACAAGAAGGTTAAGCAATTCTACATGCAATAAACTCTAATCTATCCTACGCTAACAACAAAGAACAAGGAAAACTAAAACATAAATACAAGAAAAATCTCACTGAATATTTGTATAAATCCTTGAATGACCTCGATTGCACTTCTCCATTTTGTCGTTGTAATATAGTTGCCCTTAGATTTCTTAAGTGTGCAAATATGACATATTGATTATTGAATTAGAAAAATATTGAAGATTATTGAATTCACTTCCTAAAAGTATATAGATTTCGGGAGGAGAAATAATGACAAAGGACATGTCAATTTATAGAAAATTAATTTTCGAATGATCGGCTCAGATTCAAAAGACAGATCAATGATTGAGATTAATGAATTCCATGTGATAGAGATTTAGTGTTAGTAATAACTCGAGTGAAAAATCATAACTGATGGAGATTAAATTGAATAAATAATTTAATCTTTAGTCGAGACTATTTGAAATTCAGAAGAATAATGATTGCATGTAAAAGATAAAGAAGAAACATTGTGTTCGAGTGCACTAATGAATGAATGAATGAATTAAATTTATTTAATTAATAATAGTTTGCACGCAGAAGAATAAGACTGGCCGATTAAACCAGAAAGTTTGTATGTCAGAAATAAGCAGATATTAAATCAGGAGATAACTGACTGATTTAATTAAATCTCGACTTAAGTGGTAAATGACTAATTAGATAACTAAGTGATTATCTAATCATAGAGGAATATGTCAGGAATAATTCTTTTTATGAATTAAATGATTATTTAATTCAACATTCGAAATTCAAAGATTAAATTAATAAATAAAGATTTATTTAATTGACTGGAGAAAAAATATAGAATAAATAAATAATTCATAATGAATATTTAATTATAGTCGAAAATGTGATGAGGGTAAATTAAATAATAATTTATTTAATTTTAGAAAAGGGATTAATTAATTAGCAATGTAATTAAATAAATTACATTTATTTAATTAATCAAGATTGAATAAAGATAATAATGAATTAATTAAATAATTAAAGTTATTTAATTAATAGAGGATTGCATGTAGAAGATGAGATTGACATATATAAAACTGTCTATTAGAGGAAATCAAATCTTATATAGACTTAAGTGATTAATGACTAATTAAATAATAAAGATATTATTTAATTATAGAAGATTGTGATATGGATAAATATTTTTATGAATTAAATAATGATTTAATTCAACATTCAAGATTTTGGGATTAAATTAAATAAATAAATATTTACTTAATTAAAGGGATTAAATTAAATAAATAAAGATTTATTTAATTAAAGGGGGAAAAGGCTAACGAATAATTAAATAATTAAAATAATTATTTAATTATAGTGGGAAGTGGCATAGGAAATTAAATAAATAAATATTTATTTAATTTTAGAAAGAAAATAGCGACATAATTAAATAGATAATATTTAATTAATTAATCAAAGGTAAATAAAGATGGGAATGAATTGATTAAATTATTGAAATTATTGAATTAATAGAGGATATATGGTCATAGGAAATAATTAAATAATTAAAATTATTTAATTATGAAGATGAAAGAATTATGAAGTTAAGGGTCGCAGGCCTAGGACAATTTTTAGTGTCTACAGTTTGCCCCTCTTTGATACAATGTAGTTTATCACATTGTGTCAAAGAAAAGTTATCAAAAATATGCCTAAGTGAAAGGGAGAATGACGAGGAGGTAGTGGTATGCCCCCTCAAGAGGATAGGTGGGTTCAAAGAACAGGAGTGTGCTCTCGAAATGGATGAGTGAACTAGAAGATGAAGGACAAAAGGATAGAGGAACATAGATAATGGTGGTGAAGATGCAAAAAAAATAGAAATGTTAGCACGCAAAATCTAGATGTTAGTATTAGAAATGGATGTTACAAGAATCTTGGAATCTTTAATATTTTGCCAAATACATACTAGGCCTTGCATTAAATCATCATTGGGCGTTAAATTACACAAATAGATAGTAAACACAATGATATGAGATAGACCAAGGTGTACAAAGTCATCCACTTGCTAAAAATAGACAGTCACAGACAAGGAGTGACTTAACTCATACTAAGGACAAAATTGCCCGTCTTTTTGTCAAGACAAACCACAGACAACACTCAAAAGAAAAAGAAAAATTCAGGATACATTATTGCTCCTCTAAATACTTCATGGGACATCCTCGAGGAAGCTAGTAACCTGACTTGAAAATCAAGTTAAAAGATAGTCAACAGACAACAGTCAAAGAAAAAGAGTCCTGAGACATCCTTGCTTCTCTAAATATTTCTTGGGACATCCTCAAGATAGCTAGTAACCGGACTCCAAGAAAAATCTAAAATATAGTTGACAAACAATAGCCAAAGAAAAAGAGTCCTGAGACATCTTTTCTTCTCTAAATCCTTCATGGGACATCCTCGAGAAAGCTAGTAACTGGACTTAAATACAAAGCCGAATAAAAAGATAGGACCAAACAAGCCGTAAAGTCAATAGCCAGTAAAAATATTTACCAAATTTTGATCTTGTTTGATTGTTTGTTGACGAAGCCTGATTATAGGTAAGACACATATCATATAAGACGTTGATTCTGGTTTCAATCATGTGACCACCTATTTGAGGAAATGATGAAGCCTGGTTTCAAAAAGACACATATCGTAAAGACGTTGAGTCTGGTTTCGATTATGTGGCCATTTTTTTAAGGCATTGATAATGTTTGATTAAATGATACTATCTATTGTCAAGAAGGACACATCTTGTATAAGACAGAAGTTTGATTGTTTTGGAAATTTTCTTGGTTTGACTTAATGACATTTTTGACTTGTTTGTCTTGTTGAAGTGTGACTTGTCTTGATGTTTTGACCATTGTTTGTGTGTGATGATAGCGTATGACTTATGTTGACTGAAATGACGTACCCTAAAGGACTGACCTAGTGTGGCCTCAGGGGTTCATCGATTGATGGCCTTGCCTACGTTATACACGTAGAGACCTCGTAGTTCGACTAGACTTTGATCAACAGAACTAACTGACAAAGAGTTTCTAAAGTTGATGACACCTAACGTGTGTGATTGTGAATGTGATAAACCCTAATGGACTGATCTAGTGTAGCCTCAGGGCTCATCGATTGATGGCCTTATCTACGTTATACACGCAGAGACCTCGTAGTTCGACACAACCAATGAATTTAACATGTACAAAGAATGAGTCATGATTTTATGTGTGTGATACGTGAAAAACCTAGAAAGATGGACCTAATGCCTTGAGGATGCATCAAGTGATGGACTTGCCTACGTGGAGTCATAGAGGCAATGTAGTTTGACTATGTCTACGACTGACTTGACACAATTGACTCTGACTCTGTTTCTGGGATTTTTGACATGTTTTTATTTTTTTGTTCTTTTTGAAGTCTTATGATGTTTTTGGATTTTTTTAAGACATTTTATGATGTTTTTGGATTGTTTGCAAGACATTTCAATGGCGTTTTTGGATTGTTTTCAGGACATTTTTATGACATTGGATGAGCGAATGCAAGGTCCAAATGACTTAGGTCGAGGATTTTCCCTCAGTCGGGTATAAGACCAATAGGATAGAGTGGGGAGATGGAGTGGACTTGATGTCAATCGTTCCAAGTTATGGAAAGGATAAACATTTATAATGGGTGATGGTGGGAAAGTATGATTGGAATGATGGTAGATGAAGGAGCAAAGTCGACTACACATGATGCCTGTTTGCTAGGTTTTCACCATGGTACTTGTCTAAAGTGCCACCGAAGTGGTTTTCACTATTGGATGAATTATTTTACTTTACTATTTTATTGATTTTTCAAAAAAAATTGGTGTTACAAAATGCCTATTTCCCAGGTTTTCATCAAGGTAACGATTTTTTTGGATTTTTTTTTTTGTATATTTCTAATTAAGACAAGGCTCTTAGAAGCTATGCATAGAACCTCTTCAGATGAAGGCTATTGATAAGCGATGATAGTGGTTCTCCTTCAGGGGTAGAGAGTCGATACACTCCTTATCCAAAAGCTTATGTAACAATGTAAGGCCCTAACCAGTTTGGTTCAAACTTGCTTGGTTTTTCTCTTTTAGCTTGATTCTTTGAGTTCTCCATTAAGACCAAGTCACCAATGTCAAAATGTCAATTCAAAACTTTCCTGTTATAGCTGCGATGAAGACGGTTTTGATATGCTTGAAGATGATCTAGTGCCTTTTGTCTTCATTCGTCTAGGAATTCTAACTCATGCAGTCTTGTCACATGGTACTCTTCATCATCAATATGAACTTTCAAAGATACCCTTAGGGAAGGAATTTCAACCTCAATAGGTAAGATAGCTTCAGAACCGAATACCAAAGAGTATGGAGTGGCACCGGTGGGAGTACAAATGCTTGTACAGTAAGCCCATAAGGTAGGATTAAGTTGTAAATTCCAGTCAGGACCAATGTCATTGACAGTATTTTTGAGGATTCTGATGATTATTTTGTTAGATGCCTCATCTTGGTCATTACCTTATGGATAATAAGGAGTGGAAAAGTGATGTTGGATATGAAATTCTTCACAGAGATGGCAGATTTCTTGGTTCTTAAATAGGTGGCCATTATCTATGATGATGGATTGAGGAACACCATACTGAAAAATGATATAATTAAGGATAAACTTGGAAATTTGTGTGTCGGTAATGTAGGTCATAGGGATAGCCTTGATCCACTTGGTGAAGTATTCGATTGTGGTTATTATGAACTTATAGCCATTGGAAGATGGAGAATGTATTTTACTTATGAGATCAAGTCCCCATTGGGAAAAAGGCCATGGTGAAGTTATCGGTCAGAGCTCCTATGTTGGTGTGTGTATCAAGTCTCTGTGTACCTAGCACTGTCGACATTTCTTGATGAAGATATATGAGTCTTTTTCAATGGTAGGCCAATAATAGCCTAGTCTCACAATCTTCTTAGCTAAGGTAGGACTGCTAGAATGGGATCCACATATACCCTCATGTACCGCATGTAAGGTTGCTTGTTCTTCTTTAGCATCAAGACATCTCAACGAAGTATTATCTAAGGCACGTCTATAAAGAGTATCTTCGATGATGGTATATTTGGAAGAATTATGGATAAATGTCCTACATTCTTTATTCAACAGGTCTAAGGGTAGGATTTGGGCATGCAGGGAGTCATATATGTCCTTGTACCATGGGGAAGTGGGACCAACAAGATCACACACCATCACAAAATCTGGGATGTCATAGGCAGGGACCAAAAGTTGTTCGACCAAAAAATCGAATTTAGGCACATTGCTAGGTATATCCAATAATGAACCAATAGTTACCATAGCATATGCTGCCCTGTTCTGAATGCAGGGTATTTGTTAAAAGCTTATGTTATTAAAAGATTGCTTAAAACTATCTACCATGCGCTTGTATGGGGAAAGTTTCTCATCTTTAGTTTCATACTCGTCATTAACTTGTTGGACTACCAGCTAAGATTCTCCATAAATATGTAAATTCTTAATCTTCCATTGGACTACCATTTTTAGTCCTGTTACAAGGGTCTCATATTCGGCTATGTTGTTTGTGCAAGGAAAAGCAATTCTAAATGACTTAGGAATAGTGTCGCCTTATGGTGTAACAAAAAATATACTTTCTCCTAAACCACGATTAGTATGGGACCTGCCAAAGTATAACTTCCATGTGGTTCTTTTGTCAACCGTGAAGATGCACTCATCAGGAAAATTTGCAACTAGAGGATGCTCAACCTTAATTGGTACATCTGCCAACTGATCAGTAATGACTTGCCCTTTTATAGCTTTTCTTTCGACATACTGAATGTCATATTCACTAAGTATCATTACCCATTTAGCCAATCGGCTTGTTAGTGCTGCTTTACTTAGAAGATATTTCAAAGGATCTATCTTTGTAACTAGCATGGTTTGGTGGTTTAGCATATAGTGCCTAAATTTTTGAGTAGTAAAAACTATTGCAAGACAAGCACATTGTATTTGACTATAGTTTAGCTCATATCCTACCAAAGTATGGTTTATATAGTACACTGCTCTTTCATGACCTTGATCATCATTTTGTGCAAGTAAAGCTCCTAGTGCTGATTGTGTCGCTGAAATATAGAGTGTCAAAGGTTGGGTATCTATTGGCGACATTAACATAGGTGGTGTAAGCAGGTAATCCTTGATCTTCTGAAAAGACTCTTGGCATTTGGTTGTCCATACAAATGGTACCCCATTTCTAAGTAGGTGTTGGAATGGATGTATCTTGTCTGCTAACTATACTAGGAAGCATCTGATAGACTATAATCTCCCTTGTAATGTTCTTAGCTGACTGATGTTGGCTGATGGGGGCATATCCCTTGTAAACCTTTACTTTTGTTGGGTCTACTTCAATGCCTCATCTAGAAATGATGTATTTTAGAATTTTTCTTGATTGAACACCAAAGACACATTTTTTTGGATTTAGCCTTACTTTACATGCTTCTAGTCTTTGAAATATATTATCTAGGACTTGCAAGTGGTCAACTCTTGTTAATTATTTAGCTATCAAATCGTCCAGATAGTCTTCCATGAGAGTATGTACAAGGTCATAGAATATAGTTGTCATGGCACATTGGTATGTGGCTCCAACATTTTCGAGCCTAAAAAACATGACATTCCAACAATATGTTCCCCATGGAAATGTAAAAGTTGTCTTGTGTTGGTCCTCAGATGCGATCTTGATTTGGTTATATCCAGAGAAACCATTCATGAGGGATAGCATCTCATATCCTGCTATAAGGTCCACTATCATGTCAATGTTTGGCAAAGGAAAGTCATCCTTAGGACATGCCTTGTTGATATCTCTGAAATATGTACAAATGCGGATGCCCCCAGATGGTTTGGTTACTGGCACAAGATTAGAAATCTACTCTGCATAGTCTATTGATCTGATGAATCTGACATCCAATAGTTTCTTAAGTTCAACTTTGACTAGTAGAGTGATTTGTGGATGCATTTTACTTAACTTCTGCTTGATGAGCTTAACACTTGGTTGTAATAGTAGATGATGCAATATAAGGTTTGGATCCAGCCCACGCATTTCAGCATATGACCATGCAAAGTTAATCTATCTTTTTATAAAGAAGTACCAAAACTCTGGTTGCTCTGTCTCTATCAAAGATGCTACAAAGTAAATTACTCGAGGGTTATCTTCAGTGTTTATGTTGATCTCGATAGTTTTTTCCTCTAACATCAATGAATTTTCCTTAGCAACTGGGAGAATGTTCAAACCTCCATCCTTGGCTTCCTCAAAGAGGTTTTCGCCCTTGCATGTGTCCTTTAGTTTTACTATTTCATCGTCCATACGTGCCTTTCAGTTTTCACCTAGGGATTTGTCATTTTCATTTTTTTTGTTTTTTCCTTCACTTTTGTGACTGGAGGTGTGAAGAGACTCCCCAAAATATACCATGTTATCCAAGTCTATGGTAAACCCAACCTTATGATCACCTCTAGGTATGCCTTATCGTAGTCCCATGAACTCAACTATTGCTTCATCATTCTCAAATATTACTAAGATGGGGGTTCCTTGTTGGTCCCAATCGATAAGTTGGGGATATACGAGAGGCATGTCATCATCAAAGTTATCAAATGTGGAGGCTGACAAGGTGAGGATAGACTGGTTGAAATGTTCACAGAATTTTTGGACTAACTCCTTTTTGTTCTTTTTCCTAGGGACAGGTAGACTCTGAGGTGGGACAACTATAAGGGCTAGGTCATCAGAAGATGGCTAGTTAGGTGCCTAAGAGGTGGGATCAAGGGTTTCCCAATAATAAATCTTAAGCCATTCTTCTTTTGTCAAGGACTTTTGAGGATAGGAATCCGCTGATTTTGGAGAGGTATTTAGCATTTGGTCAAGTTCCCCAAATAACTTATCTAGGTCCATTATGTTGGTGGAGGAAAGGGAATCCCATTCATATTCGTTTGAGTCAGGGGAGTCATAGTAGAATGGGTTGGATAGTTCATGGGATATCTTGATGTGTTCAAAAGCACTTACTTCCTCTTGTGATGGTACTGAGGTACTAGGAATGCCAATCCTAATCAGTTGAAACCTTATCCCTAGGCCTTTTGGTCATTGTGATACAATGATTGGTTCAGTCCTTCCATTCTGATGTAGTCCTAACCCACTATGTCCATCATATCCTTTCTTTTGCATTATCATGAAGCCTTTTCCATATTGATCTTTATGTATTTGAATAGATGGTGAAGGGTTTTCATTGTCTTCATTATATAACCAAGATGTGACATCTTCCTAATCCATAGCTTCTTTACTTAACTCTCCCCATTTGGTGAAAGTCATTGTAGGAGGGACATGTATTGTGATAATGGACTATCTCCTATCTGTTGTGGGTAAACCTTATGACTTAGGAGGAACCAACTAGCTGACACAATAGGATGCCTTCATGTGATATTCTCCACAACCCATATCGTGGATCTCGACCTTAGGAGTGGAACATGGTGGTTGTGATGCAATGGACTTATAAAGAGTTGATGGATCAATGTACAATGATAAGGTGGAGGATGAAGCCTATTGATTGACAGGCACCTATCACTGTGGTATTTTGTGTAGGCTTGTGAAATATTGGAACAAATCTAGATCACCATCGATTGTGATCTCAATGCCATTGTACGGGAATTTAAGACATTGATGATAGGTGGAAGGTACGGATTTCATAGCATGTATCCAAGGTCTACCTAGTAACAGATTATAGGGAAGGATGAGATCCAAGACTTGGAAACTAGTGTCCATAATTGTAGGGCCAATCCTGATAGGGAGTGTTACAACTCCCTTAGATTATCTTTCCTCATCATCGTATGCCTTAATTACTATACTCTTAGTGGTGTCCACACATGCTTCTAAGAAACCTAATGCCTTAACCAACTTCAAGGTGTAAAGATTCAACCCTGCTCCTTCGTCTACCAAGACTCATCTAGCTTTGGTTTTATGGACAAGACTTCAAGGTGTAATGGGTCGTTATGGTTGGTCTTCTTAGTTGAATAATCCTATTGAGAGAAAGTAGCATGATGAGAATTGGTTAAGTATCCTACCATCTCTTCAAAATCATTGACATCTAAGTTGGTGGGGACAGTGGTGCTTTGCAAGGATTTGTCTAGAATGGTTCGATGATCTGGTGATATGGTCAAAATTTATAGGATGGATATTTGTGTTGGGGTCTTCCCCAACTGGTCAAGTAAATTATACTTAGGCTTGGAAGACTATGGCTATGGCTCCAATGAAGGACCTGGAAGGGTTATCTTAGTTCTGCTTGTCTTGACAACACATTCAAGACGCTTCTTTATGGTAATGGTATGGATATTTTCATTAACAACTCGGGTATGATTGATGATCGTACCTTGGTTATAGTCGTACTTAGTATTGGCATAATTGGCCGAGGTATTATTCTTAGTTCCTGAACTAGAGGCCTTTCCTTTCCCATGGTCATGTAATGGATTTATGAAGACCTTGTGGTCACTTTTTTTGGTATTTTTTTTCCCATTGACTTCGATGGTTCCGTCTTCAACAAAACCTTGTATGATGTTCTTCAATTGTCGGTATTGTTGTAGGTTATGTCCCTTAGTTTGATGGTAATCACAAAAGGCATTGTCATCCCACCATGAGGGTTTAAATTGTCCAAGATCATACAATTTTTTCTCCAGAGGTTGTATGAGTTTATGTTTTATCAGCTCTTTGAAAACTATCTCAATTGGTTCCCCTAAGGGTGTAAACTCATGTTTTTGAAATATCCTTTGTGGTTGTCGTTGTTTTTGTGAATTTTATACAAAATTGGCACTTTGATCAGCATTGTTGGATATGTCATGAGAGGGATCGTATCCTCTAAGCGTGATTACCGGTCCTACATGTAGGGTCTTAGCATCAACAATACTGTCATTAGTTACATTTTTGTTTCTGGACCAAAATTTGTTTCTATCGTTGGGAGCGTTCTGGTGTTGAACAACTGGATTACTACCCAGTGTCTTAATCTCCCCTTTGTCAATGGGGGCTTTCTCAAGTATAATACCTTTTTTCACTGAGTCCAAAAAAGAGGTATAGCAATGTACTCGTAAGTCACTTCTCAATTTGGATGAATATTTTCAAGGAATATTGTGACTTTTTATTTCTCTGGTATCTCAACAGGACAACGACTACCTAAACTCCTCCATCTCTAGAAGAAGGTGGTGAATTTTTCTCCATCTTCTTGTGTGGTGTGACATAAGGTAGCTATCGTGATTTCATTGTCTATGTTGAAGGCAAAGTGTTCTACAATTTTTTCAGCTAATTCGCCCCATGATCTTATACCATACAGAAGTTTAAAGAACCATTCCAATGCTATCCCAACAAGGGTTCACGAGAAAAGTCTAATAAGGTATGTGGGGTCATACGAGATGTCCATGCATGTTGTGGAAAATTATCTGATGTGTTCTAGAGGATTCCTCTTCCCATTATGCTTAGGTAAATTCAGTATAATAGATTCGGGTGGGAACGGTGTCATGTATAGTGATTTGTCAAAAGGACATGGACATAAATCTTGCACTGAAATGGTTTGGTTTCCTGACATTGGCATACTATCCATTTTTTTTTGGAGGGCTTGCATTTGATTTTGTAGAACATCTCCCTGTGTTAAAGACATTTTGGTTGCATTGTTAGGATCGATGTAAGTGTTCTGAAATGCAATATTCTATGACGGATTTTGATTTGGTGTAGGAATATGTCTTGACGCAATATTTTGTGATGGATTTTGATTAGGTGTAGGAATATGTCTTGTTTGTATTGTCCCTATTTACGGAATGGTAGTATTGGTGCTGATCTGCGATATAACCTGTGTCATGTTTACACCAATTTTGGGTCTTTTACTTTCGTTGTTTGTGGCAAAGAGATTTGATGAGGATGCTCTTGCTGTAAATTGTAGGCACTGTGTTATACCAAATGGTGTTGTATGTATAGTTGAGGCAGTTTGAGTAGGTATGCTAGATGGTACGGTTGTAGTAATATGAGGAATAGAGACACTCGATGTCATGGTTTGTGTCGCTTGAGTAGATGAAGCTTTCAATGTGTGGATGTCAAATCCTAGAGGTAGCGTGGCACCTTCTACTAGCAACTTTGCTAGGTATCTTTGAGGATCGTTTTCCAAACACTCATCTACAAAAGATGAAAATTTAGGATCTTGGACATCGGTGTCTATGTCTTCTACTTGAATTTTTCTATGTGTGTCTCTAGTGACAAATTTTTTGAGCAAGGTTTTGTGAGGTCTTGTTGATCTTGATGGTATGTTCAAGAAGGGATTGATGAAATCCTGTGGATCAACCATTTCTCTACGTTTCTTTTTAGACCTTGTTTCGACCATGAAAAATGTTGCTAAAAATGGGGTAATGCAAAACTATATCTAAAAATGATATGATCTAGTCTACGTTTTTGAGATTTTTTGAATATAGTGAATGAATGCTGCTATTTTATTTTTGTATTTTCTGGAAAATAAGGAATGTCTAAAATGATGAATATGCTAGGATGACAATATGCAAAATTCTAAACAAACTCCTAAGGTAACTGATTCTGAATGATTCTAAGAGGAGGTTACCTACCACCTATTGTTTAACCAAGGCTACAGTTTAACTTTGTCAAGGAACTTTTTGTAGGACTAGGACCAAAATATAAGGTGAAATCCCAAACTAGAATGATGAGCTAGAAGGATTCACAAGTAGGACAAAAGATATTGTTGACAAGTGACTAGGTTCAAAGACAATGTTTGTTGAAGCATGGGTTTTCCCAAAATGTGGAAAGTTGGCCTATTCTGAGATATGCAAATTCCTAAGATGTAGCTAAGTTTAGTAACTAAGATGCTTATCACTAAAACTAAATGACACCTAAAGGACGCAAAGTATGAGAAATTTTTTGGGTTTATATCCAAGGGTGACCGTGAAAAACAAAGACTGAAATGACTGTTTGGTTTCGGACTATGATAGTGAATTTTGGTTTTCTAGTTCTCAGGAAAATGCAGTTCACTATTACAGATGCATCACAGGATTTAACAGATGTGGTTTTCTATGTCAAATGTAGTTTTCTGCTAAATTAAGTCTCGGTTTGATGACAGGAAAATGTGACTCACTATAACAGATGCGACTCACTATGACATATGCACCAGCAAATAGAGGTTTTTGGTTAATCTAAAAAAAATTGCCGAATTTTAGTATGGGCACCCATTCAAAAAGTCACGCGAGAGTAATATTATCCCAATCTAGAGAGGTTACGCTCTATAGGTTTTGACACACCACAAGGGTACTAGGGGAATCAATTGTTGGTCCGCAAGAGTTCCTATAATGCTGAGTTTTCCTCGACATTAAAATTTGTATATCGGTTGGGAGTAGCTTGGCTTTAGCTCATCATTGGTTATGAGTCACTTTGGGGTGAGTAATTTTTCTCACCAAAGCAGGCCCAAATTCTAGAGTCAATAACAGTTTCTCTTGCACCCAAGATCACACGAATGTGCAAGGGGAGAGGATACTTCTGTTATCAAATCGGGTTCTAATCTAACAATTGTGCAAACACACCAATCATAGAAAACAGTGATTCTTTTTAAACCCAAATGGTGATTATCTATTCTACTCAAGAAATTCATTTGTTTTAACATTTATCTTCTATTTTGGTCCTGCAAAATGAATGATTAGTAGTTTAATCTTTTTGTCTTCGTCAAAGGTACTGCAAAACACATGATTAGTAGTTTATCTTTTCTTTGTCTTTGCCAATCGTCCTGCAAAATGGTTTGAATGATTGTCTTCTATGAAACGTCTTGCAAACACTATGTTAACTCCTTAAAAACACATGCTACAAATCCGAAGTTAGTTGTAATAAAGCTAAAAATTAAAAACTAAAACATGGAAATTCAGAAAACTAATTACTAGTCAAATGCATCGCAGAGAAGCACATATGCGTCACAGGAAGTTAGATGCATCATAGGAAGCCACATATGCATCACAAAAATTCAAATGCATCACAAAAATTCAGATGTGTCATAGAAAGCCACAAATGCGTCATTTTGGCTTGCAAATGCATCACTTCAGCTCGCAGCTGCAAAAAAATCATATTTTTCTTGTAAAAAATGCTACCCTTGACCAAAATATGCAGTATAATATATGAAAATTCATCTTTCGACCCTTCCAGATGCAACCATGCTATGTATTTGACCTCAAAAGGCTCCCATAAGTGTGATTTTCAAGATTATATAAAAGTACCTACACCCTTAAAGACAAAAAACACCAAAAACTTCCAAACAAAGAATGTCAATCAAGAGGGTTAGTAGTTCATGTCGGGTTCACCAATGTAACACTAAGGAAAAATAGAAGACAAGAAGGTTAAGCAATTCTACATGCAATAAGCGTTAATCTATCCTACGCTAACAATAAAGAACAATGGAATTATAAACATAAATACAAGAACCATCTCACTGAATTTTGTATAAATCCTTGAATGACCTCAATTGAATTTCTCCATTTTGTCATTGTAATATAGTTTCCCTCATATTTCTTAAGTATCAAAATATGACCTATTGATTATTGACTAAGCAAAATATCGAAGATTGTTGAATTTGATTCCTAAAAGTATATGGATTTCGGGAGGAGGAATAATGATGAAGGACAGGTCAATTTATAGAAAATTGATTTTTGAATGATCGACTCAGATTCAAAAGACAGATCAATGATTGAGATTAATGAATGCCATGCGATAGAGTTTCAATGTTAGTAATAATGTGAGTGAAAAAGCATAACTGGTGGAGATTAAATTGAATAAATAATTTAATCTTTAGTCGAGACTATTTGAAATTCAAAAGATTAATGATTGCATGTTAAAGATAAAGAATAAACATTGTGTTCAAACGCACAAATGAATGAATGAATGAATTAAAGTTATTTAATTAATAATAGTTTGCACGCAGAAGAATAAGACCGACTGATTAAACCAGAAAGTCTGTTTGTCAGAAATTAATAGATATTAAATCAGGAGATAACTGACTGATTTAATTAAATCTCGACTTAAGTGGTAAATGACTAATTAGATAACTAAGTGATTATCTAATCATAGAGGAATATGCCAGGATTAATTCTTTTTATGAATTAAATGATTATTTAATTCAACATTCAAAATTTGGAGATTAAATAAAATAAATAAAGATTGGAGAAAAGATTATAGAATAATTAAATAATTCATAATGAGTATTTAATTATAGTCGAAAATGGGATGAGGGTAAATTAAATAATAATTTATTTAATTTTAGAAAAATGATTAACTAATTAGCAATGTAATTAAATAAATTACATTTATTTAATTAATCAAGATTGAATAAAAATAATGAATTAATTAAATAATTAAAGTTATTTAATTAATAAAGGATTGCATGTAGAAGATAAGATTGACATAGATAAAACTGTCTATTAGAGAAAATCAAATCTTATCTAGACTTAAGTGATTAATGACTAATTAAATAATAAAGATATTATTTAATTATAGAAGATTGTGATATGCATAAATCTTTTTATGAATTAAATAATGATTTAATTCAACATTCAAGATTTTGGGATTAAATTAAATAAATAAAGATTTACTTAATTAAAGGGATTAAATTAAATAGATAAAGATTTATTTAATTAAAGGGGGAAAAGGCTAACGAATTATTTAATTATAGTGGAAAGTGACATAGGAAATTAAATAAATAAATATTTATTTAAGTTTAGAAAGAAAATAGGTTTAATTAGCAACATAATTAATTAAATAATATTTTTTTAATTAATCAAAGGGAAATAAAGATGGGAATGAATTAACTCAATTATTGAATTTATTTAATTAATAGAGGATATATGGTCATAGGAAATAATTAAAATTATTTAATTATGAAGATGAAAGAATTATGAAGAACTTAAGGGTCGCAGGCCTAGGACAATTTTTAGTGTCTACAACTTCATCGCCAAACACTGTCTCTTTCCCATCCACAATCTCAACAAACACTCCAAAATCAATCTCCTGACATTCATACTAGTCCACACATGTCAAAAACCTCAATATGTCTTCATCATCATTAAAGACGTGCTAGTTTTGGATGTTGTCAGCGATTGAAGGCCTTGTTTGCACCTCAACCTTGGAGATGCTAGCGAAAGTGATATCATCTGGCCTGAGAGCTATATTGGCTAATAAATCAGCCATTTGATTCTTTTTCCTCTCTAGCCATTCCATGCCAAAAGCATTGAACTACTCAATTGAGTCCCATGTACTATATTCCTATATTGTTTCAAACGTTTATTCTTGGAAGCATATTTTAACTTGGCCTAGGAAACAACTAGCTTTGAGTCACCAATGACTCAATTTCTTGATACCATGCTTTTCAACCAATCTCAACCCTATTAACAATGCCTCATATTTTGCTACATTGTTCGTGCATACAAACAACAAGGAGAATGAAAATTTGAAGGTTCTTCCACTAAGGGAGACAAGTATTACCCATACACCTGACCCCTCATTGAACATGCCACATCAAAGTGCATTGTCCAAAGGTCATCATTATCTAACAACTTCATTATTTATTTGTCCAAGAGTGTAGGTTTCTTGTCACTCTCTTCATGTAATTCTTCACTCTAAAGTCATTAATGCATGTATCCATAAAATGGATTTTGTCATCTTCAAAAGCAATGTAATACCCCTCCGTTTTGTTTCTTGTTCAAGTTGCTTTATGCTATGTTTGGTTGCTGTTACTTTGATACTGGATACATTTTGTTATGATGTTTTGATCGCTACTATTAAGCGACAACTATTATTGTGTGATGTGTTGACCTAATTAGTGTTTCTCATGCTTTAATGGATTGATGATGTTGTAAAATTAACATGAGATGTTATTATGAGATTATTGATTATGATGTTAGTGTCAGTTTCGATGAGTGTATGGGTGAAGAGGATGGTTTCACATCATTCGCTTGCGAGCGCCTTACGAATCCGTAATTTATTCTTCACGGTGTGTATTATATGCTGGATATATTATATGATGTTGTTTACTTGTTTTCAGGATTGCAGGTACATGACATCGACTCCACTTGGTTTCACAGGTTTGAGCGTGTCGATCCAACGGTTAAGTTGAATGGGAGATAGTAGCTAGGTAACATGTGTCAAGTTTACACCCTAGCCTTAGTGTGTCGTCAGTCGTGTGTGTCGAGCCATTGTCTGTCTTGTTTTAATGTTATTTAATTCTTCAGGATTATTGATTTGGAAATAGATATTTAGAATAATTACATTTAAATCATGTTGATGGTTATTTAATTTAAATAATGCAATGTGAATAAAATTTTATATTTAAATTAATTAATTAAATTTAATCCATGGGGGTTGAATTTAGTTATTAAATAATTAAATTAATTAATTAAACGTGATGTAAGAGAATGAAAGGAAATAAAAGAATTAAAATTAATTTTGGAATTTAATTTCAACGTGTGGGAATTAAATTAGAAGTTGTAATTAAATGTTTATTTGAGAAATGAGTTTCAACTTTAGAAATTAATTTATTATTTGAAATTGCATTTTAAATTGAAAGTGGGTTTTTGAAAATTGGAATTGAAATTGAAATTGAAATTAATATCTAATTTGCATGTAATGTGAATTAGGGTTGTAAAAATTGAAATTGAAATTAATATCTAATTTGCATGCAATGTGAATTAGGGTTGTGTTAGGTATTTTTTATTTATAAAGAATACATGTTTTAATTTTAGGGCAGAAAGTTTTGAGAAAAATACATTTTTACAACAGAGAAGAAATTTTGGAAAATTTGCACAAGAAGGGTTTGAAGAAAGTTTGATTGTAGAATTGATTGAAAGAAAGATTGTTTTCATTTTTTGGGTTTTGGATTGGATTCATTGAAGGATTGAAGAAAATTCAGAAAATCTTTGGAGGAGGCTTGTATCAAAAATTCATCTCTTCCTGTAGCTTCTTGTACCAGGTTTTCGTCTTTGTGTTTTATTGTTCTTGATTGTTTTTTTTTTAAATAGTAGTGATTAAAGATTTGTTTGTTAAATCTGTTTTAGAAAACAAATTTGATATTAGAAAAAAATAATTAAATAAATTTACAGCCTTTGCTTGTGAAAATTCTTGAGTGAAAATTGTGAAAACCTCAATTGAATTTAAATTATTCGGGGAAATCGATTATGTTGTTATTGAAATCAAACATAGAGATTGAACAATGCATTTAGAATGTTTTTAGAAAATGAAACCCTCTGTTTATTATTAAAAATCGGATTTTATAATCCGTAGGATAGTTATATTTTTCATGGTAAAATGGTCTAGTTGCGTCGCATATAACTCCACTTACACAAACTGGGTTGTCAAGAAATTTAAAGGGTTTATGCATCTTGGAATTTTCTTATCTCTGTCAAAAAATCGCAAATATCCAGATCGTAGTTTTTGAGTTATGCTTGAAACACGAGACTGTTGTTAAGTTATTTTCCCATAGCTGCTTTGATAATAAAATAATAATAAATTGATATTTATAAATATTAATATTTTATGTATTGTTATTATAATATTAAAATATTATTTAATAATATTTTATATTATAATTTATAATATTAAAGTATTATATTTATTTATATTATTTTAAATAAAATTTGTATATTAGATTAGTGGAATTAAAATTATAAACATATGAGAAAATTATTGTTTATTTTAAAATGGCATGTTAAAGTTTAATTGAAGGAGTTAAATATTTGATTTAAAGAATGCATAATTTAAAATTTAATTGTGGAATTTAAATTCATGTTTAAAAGGTCCAATTATTAATTTGATTTAATTGGAAAAATATATATATGATATTGGGTTATAGTCCAAATATTGATCTTATTTTAACACAATAAGTTATGGAAGAGACCAAATGTTAATTTGATTAATTTTATAATGATTTAATTTGCAAGGGCAATTGGTTATTTAATTTAAAGCAAAATGTTTTGAGTTATAGTTGAAAATACTTATTTTGTTAAGAACAATTAGAGAATAAAATATTAGTGTAATTTCTCCCCTATCTGAAAAAATGAATTCTTAATTCAGTTTTATCGATATAATGAATTACGTAATGAAATGAGAAATGGATTTAGAGTATCCAAATGTAGTTTCTTCTATTGCCTTCAATGATTATGTCTTTCATGTTTATGCTTTGAGAATGGGTTGAATACCTGTTAGTTTATAAGTCTTCCAAATGTTTTGTTGTTTGTGAGAGTTGTCGTTGTGATGTCAACCTGTTGTGAATTCTCTTGATAGTGCATGGGATCATGTTGTTTTAAAAGTAAATTCAGGAATTGATTATTATGAAGAGATAATTAATTATTTTAATTTAATCATTTTCTATTTGAACAATTTATTTGTTGAGAATGTATATTTTATGGTTTGAATAAATGGATGTATGTAATAAGAGTTTGGAAAGGGAAATTTTTAGATGAGATTAACATAGGGTGTTGTTGGAAAACTAGAAGAAATATAAGGTTTGGGTTAGGAAATTGAAAAGAATTATTGTAGAAGATTTATGTTAGTTTTAAAGGAAAACAATGGATTCGACTTAAATTATTTGAACTAGTCTATCATTTATTATAAAGGCACTTATTTAGTTTTATTTTCAATTAATTTTGAAAGGGAAATAGTTATTATGTTTTATTTCCATAGAGCAAATTAATCGTTGTGATTGAAATATTAAAGAATCTATATAATTGAGTTTATTAATATATATGTTTGGTGTATATATTATATGGAGCATATAAAAATATGTTAAGGGTAAATTCATTATCGTATTTCATTTTAATAAGATGTATGCAATATATTATTGAATAGAGATTTAAAATGGATTGATTAGTGTATATTGGTAAATGGGTAGAGAAACGATATTTTATTATATTAAAGTGATTGCATGTTCTAAATAGGAAATTGAATGAAATGTAAGGTTTGGTTAGGAAATGGAAAGAGTTTACTTGCATGGATTTGTGTCGATTTAAAAGTAAATTAAGAAGTTGTTTTATTGATGAGGCAATCAATTATGTTATTTATTAATTTCTATTTAGATTAATTGAATCATTGTGATTGGATTATGAAAGAGATATGGATTTAGTATATCCAAAATTAGTATCTTCCTCATGATTATTTTAAAGGATTTAATTCTCTGTATTCAGTAAAGGGAAGTAAGTTTAATTGTTTTAGATTTTCAATAATGAAAGGGGAAATAGGGGTTATGATTATTTTAGATGATCTAGTTATTGTGTCTTTGACTTTGTCAACACTACCTATTGAATGAGTATGGATTTAGGAAATTCAAATATTTGATTTGATTAATGACTTGAATGTTTTTGTTGCTATGTCGTCAAGTTGCATTGTTGGTTTTGGGATTTAGTGTTAGTCCTAAATTTAAGTCTTCCAGGAGAACTTAGAGGATGAGGGTTGTTGAACCTTTATGTCATCCAATTGTTTTCCCTTGGGTAGTGCATGGCGTCTTTTCAGTTTACTCGGTTTCCTTGAATGGGGATCTTTTGTACCTCCTGTGAAAGGAGTGGACTATGTGATTGTTGCCTCCAAGATGTTTGGAGTGAGTTCTATCTTTTGTTTCCTCATTGTTTTGGAGTGGATTATGATGCCTAGTTGATATGCACTTGTGTTTCCCTTGGTGGATTGTTTGGGTGTGTGTTGTCGAATAGAAGAGTGGCTTTTGTTAGGGGCCGAAGCCCAAAGTGGTAAACCGAGTAACCTTCAGAAGTGAATTAATCAAGTGATAATTAAATTAATGTACTTAGATGATTAGGATGCAGTTCACACTAACCAAGATAATTTAATCCTCACTCATAGACACAAGGGCTAGCATAGACTTGGGATGAGTGAGAAGGCCTGGAATGGCATAGTCATTTATCTTGTCAGTACGAGAGGTATTTGATGCCGCATGAGTGAATATGAGTGCCGAGATTCGGTTGAGGCCACCAGGATTACCGGAACCTATGAAGGATGCCCAGAGGATATCTCATGACAAACCTTGCGATGACACTCTATCTAGGACAACTGTTGTTAATTGTTTTATGTGAATGGTTCTATGAACATACTTGATTAATATTATGTCTGGAAGCAATGTGACCTATGTCAGTAATGTGAATGTTGTACTTGATTTGTACTTGTATGGTGAATGAGTTGTACTTGTTAATTCATTTGGTTGGTTATAACAGTATGAGTTAGTATGAGTCTGCCTTTGGTTAGAGGTAGTAGAATCTTTGTCCATGTTACTTTGTTACTATCTCCTAGCATGGGGGGTGGGCCTTTGGGTACCACTTGGTTGGGTGGAACATGCACCAAAACCGTTGGGTCCCCATCTATCTACAGTACTTGGTGGCGAGACATCTAGATGGACAGCTCACGGTTCTTATTGTAATTACTTGCATTGTAATATTTTAACTTGTATAAGTTACTTTATCCCTCTTATGTTTATGAGGTGGAGTTATGTAATTGTAATATATTTGTACTATTGCCTCATTCTGGGAATGAGTGATGTAACTATTGGATTAAGTAATGTTTATGAGATTGTATCTTGGCTATTTATTTTATTATGTTATGTGGTATCCTTATGATGTATGATGTTTATTTCATAAAGTTATAATGCTACGGTTATATGTAATATGTATGTGTGGGTTTAAGTAATCCTAACCTTGTAGCCTTAGAGGTTGTTGTTAATTAGTAAGTGAATGTGTATGTTAACTACACTTTATAAAAAAAAATTGGTTCGTTTAAGTTGTTAATTACAACTTCCTTTAGGGTTGCAAGGCGGGGCATTACAAGCAAACTCAATCATGCGAGGAACTCTAGACTCTTTGAACAACTTGATGTCTTTTCCATCAAT
This sequence comes from Sequoiadendron giganteum, assembly GCA_007115665.2. Taxonomy (NCBI): domain Eukaryota; kingdom Viridiplantae; phylum Streptophyta; class Pinopsida; order Cupressales; family Cupressaceae; genus Sequoiadendron; species Sequoiadendron giganteum. The sequence goes on from CM021108.1 coordinate 539,806,440, forward strand.
GGGAAATGTGTTAATAAGACATATCACATTGCATACTGCCTCCCATGGAAGCACTCCACTTCCTTGATAATAACATTCCATAATTAGATGGGATATCCACAACTGTAATGATAATTGTAAATTCCTTGTTTGGGAATACAACTAGTTTGTATGGAAGCTCCCTAGAGTCCATAACATAACACTTGCCGTAAGAACTATCTATCTTTAGTCCCATCTCTTTCATGATCTCAATTGGCATTATGTTTAAAGATGCTCCTGAATCTATCATAATTTTTTAACAACTTTCTACCAGTAATCAAAGTTACAAAAAATGAATCTACCTGACTGGGACAAGCAATTATTGTAGTTCCCAGGTAGATCTAAGGGATTTTAGTAATTACTCCCTCAACCTCTTTGTATTTTTAATCACTTCTACTCACTTTGGGTGGAGTAGACACCACTTGATCAGTACAGGCTATAGTTGCACCATTGATAAGGGTGGTTGCCTTATGTTTATTCCCATCAATCTTCATCATTTCTAACAAAGGTACTGCAACTTCAACTTGTGATAGCAATTGAAACATATCCATAGATGTATACTTAGGAATATCAGAAAATGTCATACCTTGTTCACCAACCTTCCCTTTTTGCTGCTCACATTTTTTTCACCCTTTGTCTTATCCTCCTTTCCTTCTTCGATGCTTTGCTTCTAAATTTTAGCCTTGAAAGCTGGGGAAATGAGTTTTTTTAGCCTAGATCTGACTTCCCTTACTTTCTTTTGCTTTGGCTCCAACCACCTTAGTCTCTAGCTTTGACATTTTATTGTTTGTATTATTTTCTTCTATGATCATGCTACCTCCTTAGCCTTGATCAACATCAACAACCCTATTCCTAAGGTTGTAATTTTTTCTTGTTTGTACGACTAAGGTAGATGTCATTATCTCACTTTCCCGATTAGATGGCTTTCTAAGAGTTATATTAGACTCATCAATTTCGAGAGTACAAACATTATCATTTTGTCTAGTGTCTTCATCTGACAGGACTTGTTGTTGATATGCACCCACCCTTTGTCTTTGAGTATCAATGCCAATTTCATTGGACTCCTCATCGAAAGAACACTCCTTATTAGCAAAATCATACCTACTCAAGAGGACATTTATTTCTTCACTTTGATCCTAAGATGGATCACAATCAACAAGTGTAGCTTGTTCTACTTCTAGAGATTGTGCAACTAAACATTGGTGAGGTGAGTGTGGCAACTAACAAGCCACACACCATGGCAATTCATCAGTAAAGTTAGCAAATTTTTTTTGCAATGGATCAGCTATAACCTGATTTTGTGTGTTTTTTTGATTGTTTCACATTGGCTTACCATTATGCCAATTTTTGTTATATGGAAAGTATTATAACCTTGGGGGCTTGTCATTTCTTTGAAAATTAGGTTTGTCATTTGATAACCCCTTTTCTTGTTTTGCAAGCATGTAATTCAGATCCTTCAGTAAACTGATAAGCTTATCTAGCTTGTCATCAAATGAAGAGACCTTTTTTGTCATTCCCTTATCCTGGTTGGGGTTCTTCAAAATTTTAACATTATTCCTTTTGCCTACCTTGCCTGAGGCTCTTCTATTTCTTTCAATGTATAGTGCAATATTGAATCAATCCCTCAAGTTTTGAGGGTTCTTTTCTATTAGATGATAGCTCATCTCATCTTAGAATCAAAAGCATTGCAGTAATTTACTAATCACACTTGATCATTCAATCTTAAGTCAGTAGGTAGTCTATTCATCACTTTTTAAAATCTAGTGTTGAAATCATAAACCATTTCATTGGAAACTTTGGTGATGTTATTAAACTCACTTAACATGAACCTTGGATCAGTTTTGTCCCCATACTACCCTGAAGACCCTCTTGAATTCTTCCCAAGAACCAATGCTTTCCACTGGTAGAATTCTACACCAATCTTTGGAATCTTCAGTTAATGACTGCATGAAAATTTTCAACATGGAATCTTCATGTTCCACCTCAAAATCATCCATCATATTGATGAATGATCTAAGATGATCTTCTCCCCAAATTTGCATTGTTTCCAGTAAATCTGACAAGTACATTTCCCATATCTTTAGGGAGAGGGTTAGGATAACCAGGTATCCCAAGGAAAAAAAGTTGTCTATACCTATCCAATAACATTGGTCTCATTGTAAATGGGTTTCTTCTGCCATCCTAACTGAAATGAGAAGAATTGGAACCACCACCACCATGTCCTTCTCCACCACCACCTTGATTTCCTCTACCTTTACCTCCTTGCCCTGAACCACCACCACTAGTATTCTAATTTCTAGAGGAAGTATTATTTCCTCCACCTCCCCCTACAAAACCTCCATCTCCACCTCCACTCCCACCAGGAATGTTTCCACCAAATTGAGTGTTTAATGGTTGGGATATAGGAATGGAATAATCGGATGTAGAAGTGGTATTCATGCTAGTAGTTTGAGTTGTTGAATGGGGTGTATTATGGGATGTGGATACATGGGCATCAAGAATTGATGACTTAAGGAAAGCAATTTTCCTTTCCAACTTAGCATTTGCAACCATGAATTGCATTCTATCAACTCCTTTTGTAATTGCTCATTTTCTAATTTTAATGTCAAGATTGTAGGGTCAAGTGTTGTACCTGTAGGAGTGATAAAGGATATGAAAATGTTTCTTGTAGTATTTGTATTTTCTATAGTGGTTGTAGCTTTGGGTTTCTCTACAGGTTTTTTCCCAAGGTCAATATTCTGGGATTTTTGGGTATTCTTTGGAGGATCTAAAACCTTAGTGGTTACAATAGAACTTGTGTAAGTTCTAGTGGTTGTGGTACCAATAGGGGTATTTACTTTAAGATGATCTATATTTGGGGTTATAATGGGTTGGTAAGTGGTAGTCGGTGGGTTCTTGAACAACTGTTTCCCTCAATTTATCCACTCTTCTCCTTAACTCATCCCTTTCATGCATGGCGGATAGTATCTTTTCTTCCCTTTCCTTTTCTTGTTTCTTCTTTAACTCACTAAGCATTAAATCTTCCTCTCTAAGGGCGGTCATATCTTTGAATATGTCCTTCTGATCTTCCAAGATGACATATGATTCAAAGTGCTTAGGGGTATAACTTGTCAAATTCACCTCCTACCTTTGTGTGGGAGATTTATGGGTTTTATTTCTAGACCTGTCCCTTAGATTAAAATCTTTGAAAATGGTAGAAGTCTAAGGCTCCCCTCTTCTGGTGGCCAATTGCCTATCCCAAAATTTCCAAAGCCCAGGATCTTTTGAGATGTTTAGAGAAGAAACTAGCTTACTAAGAGTAGCAAGCTGCCATATGGTAGTAGCCTCTTTTATAACGAGCTCCTCCTCATTATTAGGAGGCATACCATATTTATATACTTCAGTTTGATCAACTTCATTTGAAATAGTTACAAGAGGATTGATGTACTTAACTGTGTCTGCACCCTTTTCCTTCCATGATGGCTTGGTTTTGCAAGACAAATCTCCTGCTATCCTTTTCTTCTTCATGTGACTTATGGCCTTCATCTCTGTGAATTCTTCTCCCCATTCTCTCTCTCTCTCTCTCTCTCTCTCTCTCTCTCTCTCTCTCTCTCTCTCTCTCTCTCTCCTTTTCTTGGATTTTAAAATGCACTATCACAAGAGACTTTTAGAGTCGCCACCCACTTTGTGAGAATTGAAAATACTTTGACAAATTCTTGAGAGAAATTGTAAATTCTTAGCAAATTTTAAACACAATCTAGTGGGAAACCATAATGGAACTTAGATCCTGGACTTATTTATAGCATACTTAGCATATTATGAAGATTTGATAAAAAAATTCTTCATTCAACAAATAACAATGCAAATGAATGACTCTAAATGTGTTAGATCTACAAATAAAGACACATAGACAATCTTGTCCCTAGTAGAGTCACCAATCTATTGGTGTTTTAAATAAACCAAGCTAATCTCACCAATTATCTATGAATTTTCCAAATTCAATGGTTAATAATTAGGAGGGATTGGCCAACTTGACAAGTGAAAGTCTTTGAGACTTTCCCTCTACACTTTGGGCTTTACAAAAACTTGGGAGAGTGATCCCACATAATGTTCTCAAGCTCTCTTTTGTCATTTCTCTCATGAAAATTATAATAACAGATATATTCTCTAGATTGTTGCTTAATAGATGAAATACCTAAAAGACCTAGTGGATCTTACAACATTTACCAGTCTATAACATGAGAAAATGATGGAGATTCAACTCAAGACACAAATTTAACTAAAATTAAAGATTTAGATGATTTTTTATGTTATTGTTGTGAATGACCAGAGAATTACAATATCAATATAGTTTATGGACTAATGCCTTATCTTAGGGCATGGAGTATTAAATCATTCAATTAAAGTTATGCAACAACATTTGACCTATCACAATAGATCTATTGAACAATGCATTAAATTATCCAACTTGAAATTCTAGATCAATGTTACTTAGTTATCCATCCATACACTCACATAAATCTTCATTCATTTCAAAAAAAATAACCTGTTCTTTGAACAAGAGCATCAACACTGAATAAACATTCAACTGAAACACAATGAAGACAAATAGAAATATCATTGATCCATTTTATTCATAATTCATATGAGATATATAGTTGGAGAACAAAGGCCAATAAATATGCCATTTGTATTCATGTGTAACAGTACTGGTATACAATGCTAAAATCTAAGACTCAAACTCCAAAACATAGACAAAACTTAGAAAAATATGTGTCTATACTCTCTATTACAATTTTCTTCTCAAAATTCATTCAACAACAACCTGTGTAATTGGCCTTGAATTCCCTTTTATAGAAAACAAGGGACAAAAACAAGCTTAAAGCCAATGTACACTTGTCATATTTTCATTTGACAATTACAATTCATTCTAAAAGACCGTTATATTTGCAAAATCTGGGGGAATATCCATATGAGAAAAAAGTTATTTCCCATTCATTGGTGAAGATACTTTCTGCCTTCCAAAAGTCACCTTACTCGATGAGGATATCCTTTCCACAAAAAGCAACACTTCCTCCACATGCTTCCAAAATTGTAGGATGAAAAGAAAGAAAATAAGAAGAAAGAAAAACGCAAAGTACTTCCATATCAGCATTCTTATGCCAACAACTTTGAAATGGGGAGGAAGAAACACTTAAGAAATAATATATCAAAGGTTTAATCAATACACATTCCAAGCCATGTTTTGTATTCCTCCTTAGCAAACCATCCAACATCCAATAATATTCTATATGTACCAAGATAAAAATTTATTTCCACCTTGCCTCTGAAAAAACTCATAAATCAAGAATATCAACATATTTCCTTTTCCAATGAATCTTTTCCAAAGTTCAAATTCATCATCGGATGGCCACACATATGCAATGAATTCATCCAAAAATTTCCTATAAGGTCCATATTTGATAACTGTCTGAGTTGCTTATTTGTCAAAACTCTCAAGAAAGGTATTTGGGAAAGATAACTTATCCATGTTGTCTTTTAACATGTCAATGTCCACTCTTTCACACAACAATGCAGCTAAGGTGGCAACTAAATTGTTTATTTGATCTATCAATTGTTGAAGGGGCTTGACTCCACCAATGTCATTCAAAATGTTAGGTATAAAGCCAAAATTGTTGTCATAATATTTTTGCACGAGATCCCTTATCTTCTTCTCCATGGGATCCATAAACACTTGGCATTCTAGAATCCCTTTCACAATCTTGTGGGTTGGGGAAATTTGTGGTGGTTTATTTGCATCATGGGTTGATCCAATAACCATTCTCCTCAATGTTTCCAACCTAGGGATACATTTATTCATCTATTAGACAAGTTCCCTATCCCTATCAAATATCCTTATTGTGGCAAACATAGTTGAATAGATTGAATGGAAACCAAGAGCCTTCCTATCAATATTTTTTATTTAAGTTCTCCAACACCATAGTCGCAATCATCATGTTTCTCACGTATACGGTCTTGTCCACATGTTCAAGGAATTCATCATACACCCAGAGTTGTTCAATCAACTCCCTTATAATAGTTTTCTTCCTTTTTTGAGGTGCATTTGTTATGTGTGGGTTTAGATATGCAATGGGAACATCATCAATATTGTACAATATTAGCTTTGTGGAAGTGGAAGGAGGTGGAGATTGAGAAGGAGGTGGTTGGATCAAATAAGTTGGTGGGGATGAAATTTTCACTTGAGCTCTTTATTGTCCTAATTGCAATGCTTGCAATTGATCCTTCAAAAGTGCATTTTCAAGATGGACCTATGCAATTGTCTGCTTGTCCTTATTGTACTCTACCACCAAGTCATTGTATTTTATATTCTTGGCTTCATACTTCTCTTGAATGGCCTCTGTAGTTGCCTTAGTGAATTATGCAACATTCACAACCAATGTGGTTGCCTCCATAACCAAAGTATCTGATACCCTCTATATTATCACCCCCCCTTAGGTTAGACGTAAGCTCTACAAATTCTGGATTTCTTCTATTGGGGGCCAATTTCCAAATTGCTAAGGTATCCCATTCAGAGCTAAAATTGATCCTTGCAAGGCAGTTGCTACCTCTTCCTCTGTAGCAAAATTTTTTTTGTCATGCCTTGTGACAGTATCAAAAGCAATGGTCAAAACCAAATCCCACTTTGGTAACAAAAGAAGACCATTTTTCCTCACCAATTCTCTACCCTCATCAGGTGTGATATGATATTTTTCTTTCTTCTCAATAAGAACCCTGCATTCAATAACCTCTCGAGGGAGCTCTAGACTTTGGACCATTCCCATATTGATGTTTCATCATACTCATCTCTCCTTTCTCTCAACACAAATTCCTCAAAAGCCTTGTTTTTTATGAAGGAGTCATCATCCATGAATTTTCTGCAAGCCTCCTCTCTGACATCATCAGCATTGTTCAACCCACTCAAATCAACTTTGCTCAACCTTAAGCTCATAGCTTATGGAACTATTTATCTGGGAGGTGAAGGAATACCCTACCTCATCTCATCCTCAATAATAATTATTTCATCCTCTAAATCAATATCATAATCTACAAGACCTACAGGTTCAACTCTCATTTGATTTGGTGAAGGGGGCTTTATTGGTGGTGAGTCTCTAATGGGAGAATCTAGTTCAATGACCTTAGGTGCATCTGACCTTGGAGGTGATATTGGTGGCAATTTTTTTATAGGTGAAGATGCCCTTGACCCCTCTAATTGAGTAGGGGTGGCAATGGTTTGACCCCTCTGATTGAGTAGGGGTGGAAATGGTTTGACCCCTTTGATAGTGGTAGAAAACATTGTGTACATAGGGAAAAATGTCCATTTCCTCATTCCAACTAGATGTGTGTCCTCCACATCACCAAGCTGCCACATAACCTCCAAGAATCCAATCCTTAGAGGGACATCTATGGGAATCACATGTGGTTTTTTTCTTGTGACATATACCCTAAGGATGGTAGAATCTATATATGGAATGATGTCTCCCCAATTATGGTCAATTCCCAACTCAGGCCTTCTCTCCCTTGGCCTCAAATAATCATGTAACTCCACTAGAATCCTTGGAGGATTCACTAACAAAAATCTCATCAACTTTGATGATTTATGTTTTGAAAATTCTACAAAACTAGAATTCTACTCATCTCTATCCAATATATAAGTCCACATCTAAACAAGAATATCTTCACCCTTCTCATTTTTCCTATCCAATTTTATGTCATTACCAAAGAAACTAGCTCCCTTGTATAAGAACATGTGCATAAATAGGGAGTACCACCAGAACCTTACCACTCCTTCACCATTTCTAAGAGCCACTAGGGATTTTTGCATCTCCTTTGACAAATAGCCAACAAAATCATAGAATGTGCCAATCATCCCATGTTGGATATTAGTAGCCATATACATAAGAGTTGATGGCATCCTTTCAATTGTTTCATATCCCAATATCTGACACAAGGTGAAGAAATTTCTTTGGAAGTAACTTTCAAACAACTTGATTTCCAATTGTTCCTTATCTAATGGGTTAAGTGTAATTCTGACCTATCCTTTCCCCTTCACCAAGTAATTAGACAATATAGACAACCTGAAAGTTAGTCTTACCTTCTCATTCTCCTCCTTCAGCTCATTCTGATCAATTTTTACCATCTCATAATGGTAAGGACTCAACTTGAAAACCTTAATGAGTCCTTCCTTGGCTACATCCATCGTATTTTCCCCTGAATGAGTTCTTACAACCCTAACAGTTGGGTCATAGTTGGTTGTTATGGCTTTCAACAAATCCAAATCTAGGTATACCTTAGGTACAAAAAGCTTACCCATATCTAGGCTCCATCCATTGCATAGAGGAATACTTAAAAACCTTTTCCAAACCAATTCTTGAATAAATTCCATCCAGTTACTGGCAATACAATGTCTTGATGGCATGTTGTCTATCGATAATGCCTTCCTTCATTCCAGGACCTTGAAATTTTCTATGGTTGATATGCTTATGATTGGTTGAGGGTTTCAATTGGTCAAGTAGGTCTTGACACAAGGGACATGTAGAGGTTTCAAAAATAGAGGCGCAAGCTTTAGGTGTCATTACAATAAAGGAAATGTAGGCTAGGGTTTCACTAAATGCAACTAGGGCTTGATTTAACACAAAAAATATTGCAATTACAAGACTACCAACTCACAATTTAATGAACTTCAAACCCTAAAGAAACCTAGTTTTCAACAAGGAAAAACAACACAGGCAAGCAAATTCCTTTGAAATTCAATACAAGATTGAACAATTTTACTTACTAATGTTTTGCACTAGAAAACCCTAATTTTGAATGCTGAAAGGTTGAAAAACGCTAATGCGGATCTTTAAATGCTTTAAAAAATTTAGGTAAATCAAATGGTGTATTGGTTTTAGCTTTTATAGTGAAATAACCCCTCAATTGGGTTGCTAAACATCACTTACACCATTATTGTTCACTCATGTGAACCAAAACATCTCATTTAGATTTGTTTGCAAGTTTAAATCATAGCCTTTGATATCTCGATGAATTGGATCGGTAGATGGCTCAGATGGAGTCACCAAAGTTTGAATTGTTTGATTTTTACTGACTCAACATTCAACCAATCAAGGTCGTCATGTGTTTTCCTTTCTATGTCGTTACCGTGAACTCCACCATGGCTTACAAGCCATGAGATATCCACGTGTTTCCAGCCTGCTATCCCTCATGAATCTACAAGATTTTGATCAACAGTCATGGGATAGCGGGGAACGGTTCATATCTATCTTGTACACCTAAACCTATGCACCAATTAACCTTTAGGCTTAGAACCATGCACATAACACATTCATCAAACGAACGATTGAGATTAAAACATCTAAAACCTCCTTTTACCCATCTGCATTAAACACCTTTAGTAGTGCAAGCTTTAAACCTCCATACTTATGCTGAAATATTTGATAAAATATTTTATCCTTTTCAATAATTATTTGAGCACTGTAGAGAATGCCACACAAAAACCTCCTGCTATCCCTTGCGATTTTTCATGATGTCAACATTTTGACGAGGGGAAGTGGAGAACTGCCAGGATTTACTTGCTATGATCAATTAGAGCCGTCATGTTTTAGGCCCACCATTACTACTGCTTTGCACACCATTGGAGTTCACTCAGACAATACATGTGGCATGCGTCCTCTATCCTTCACCATTTTTTGTGACATCAGCAAATTAGAATGGGGTAGTGGGGAACGGTCAAGATTTGATCCCCACGCTACGTCAAGACTGTTGATCACTTTTCCCCTCCCCATCGTTCCTTCAAAAGATTAGTAGGTCCCACTAAAGGGGTAGACACATGTCACATGCTTGCTGCCCTGCAACTCTTTTTTGGTAATTATTTTATTCGAGCGAGCTAGCAGGGAACCAATGAAGTGAGAGTGGTAGGTCACACCGACCATGACTTAAAGCTTTTAAAAGTGAACATGCAATAAAAGGTGACTTAAGGTGGGGCCATTGGATAGGTTTAAAGGATAAAAGGCTTAGACCATTATGAACTAGGACTTAGGATAAATTATAAGGTATTTCAATACTTTTAGACCTACATAACTATATACATTTCTTTAAAATACTTCAAACAACTAACAACCAATAGAGTTAGGTCATGGGGCCAGTCAACGGATGAATCAAATGACTCAAGTCATGACTTAAACAACCGGGGATGAGTAGGAATAGGTCAATGAAGGATTAGAACAAGACCTTAAGGCTTATCCAATACTAAGGGTTTTTCAAGGGTTTAAGACATAAAAAGAACCTTAGAATGATGGAATTCAAAACCCTAACCCAAAAAACAATAAGTCAGAACCAAGAACTAGAAAGATATGGATTTAAAACTAGTGGAACACAAAAATTTGGAGGGGTTCCACTAGGAAGAAACAAAGCACTTAGAAGGACGAAGAGACAAAGAAAGAACAAAATTCAAAATCTTCCAAAACCAACACTAAAACTTCTTCAAATCAAGGGAAAACCACAAAATAAAAAGTTAAGAGTTCCTATTGCAAGAAACTTGGGCATGATGAGCACAAATGTATAAAAAATTAGATTGATCACCTCAGACATCTTCTTGAGAAGCATAACATAGGGGTCCCTGAATCAATCAAATAATCCTCATAAACTCATGAATCTATTAAGGCAAAGGAAAAAGGTAAAGAGAAAATTAAGGGCAAGGCTATAGTTATTACTACATCATCATTAGTTTCATCTTGGATCATTGAATCAAGTTCCTCACACCACATGGTATCTTCATAGGTTGATTTTTCTTCCTTAGAGCCTCATAGTATGTATGTTATCTCTTTGGTTGATGACACTATTGGAGGTTTGTTTGGCATTGATGAGATTGTTGGCAACATGAGCATGAGCATATATGGTGTTGCCATTGATGTCAACATTGATGTATAGTTTTTTTATGAGTATGAGTGATTGTGGTGATGGAAATCTAGTATACAAGTACAAGATTTTTGGTCCAGTGAAAAATAGATGTGTTGAATACTTAACTAAATCTCTAAGTTTAATTTTTAGTGTACAAAGTATCAGTTTTTAGGTCCGCATTGCTCTGCATTGAATAATTTTGGTCTACAATTATAAGGTAATTTTGGTGTATGTCAAAGGAATATAAATCAAAAGTCTCATGTCTTTATGTCCTCTAATATCAAAGATAATGATGACAGTGTATTAGGTATGTCAGTGACAATGTTACTGGTATAGAGTACATGATTGGAATGCTCCACATTCCTCCACGAAAGAATATTTGGTTATACGGTTTTGTGGGAGTGCTTGCATGTGTCTGAAGCATGATTGGTCCAAGTGGTAAGTGTTTTGGTGGTTCACACATTGTGTTGTGGATGAACAAATGGTTCATGTCACCAGTCTTTTACTATCCAATGTCGACCTAAAGAGCTTGGGGTTGTGTGAAGTTAAAGAAAGTTTTTTATCGGACTTAAGGGTGTAATTATAGGTCCTTGCAAACCTATTTCGATGTGTTACAAGTTTTGATGGGTGTGTGGTTGGATCTTGAGTCAACATGTTGATGTATTACATGTTTCATCTAATTAGGCTGACCTAATTGATGCTGTAGGTGTTTGTGGATGTAATGCATATAAATGTACATTCATTTCAATGTTGTAAAAATGATGTGTATTGATGATGAAAATTCCTAAGTAGAGTATGTGAATGTGATGCAAATAAGAGAAAATTAGGTGTAAGTGTTGAGGAACATGAAGTGTATTAAGTCAGTGTATTGAGCTTCAGTGGAAATGTCTCTAGCATGTTGTAGATGCATTGTATCAATTCAAAATCTTGGCAATGAGCCACCCTTTCTTCTTTCTCTCTTATTCTCTGGACAGTGAGTCCTCCAGACAGTGAGTCCACATGGCAGTGAGGCTTTTTGTAATATCTTGTAACCAGTTATAATATATTGTGAGTTAATCCTCACCATGGTTTTTTCCTTCTTGGGTTTTCCATGTAAATCTAGTATTCTTGTGTTGTGTGATGTGGTGCATATTTTAATTTTTTCTTTTCATTTCTTCAAATTGGATAAAAAAAATTGAATACATGTTTAAGTGGTTTCAAAGAATATTGATTCACCCCCTCTTAGTATTCTGGGTTTTCAACAATTGGTATCAGAGCTTGGTTCCTAGGAAGAAGCTTAGCCGCTTGAGGAAAATCATGGAGGTTGAAAACATGGCTACTAGGAGATATCCTACTCCTCCAAAAGAAATTCCTATGGTAGGATTCACTGAATAGGATTGCATGGTTGATATGAATGGAGAACTTAGATTATCCCTTCAAGATCTAGAAAGAACTAAAAGTGATAATAGAGATCTAAAAGAAAATTTCAAGGAAGCAGAAGAATGCATCAAAAAGTTAAGGGAGAAAATCAAAAAGTTCGGAGAAAGATATAAGGAAGCCAATGAGCAGTTGAAGCAATCAAACAAGATAATCACCAGTCTAAAAGTGCAAGTTCAAGAAGGAGAAAGAGTGTAAGAATGCCTAAATGACAAACAGAAAATAAAATCTACAGAATATTCAAAACTTGAAGAAGAGGTTGTGACATTGAGATCAGATCTAGAGAAAGAAAAGAATCAAGAAGACAAATTCAAGAAGAGCTCTACAATACTTGATGAAATGATTGCAAATAAAAAGAATTATAAAGACAAAGGAGGATTAGGGTTTGAAAAAGGAGAAAGTTCAAAGGAAGATCAAACACCAAGTACTAAAAAGAAGAACAATGAACAAAAGATTGAAGACAAGAAGAGCAATGTCAAGAAGGTATGGAATCAAAGGAAAGACTTCAAAAGACCACCTATCAAACAACCAAATAGACAAAGGTACCCATCATCTAATGGTTATTGTTATTCTTGCAATAAGTTTGGACAGAAGGTTGTAGATTGTAGAAGAAGAATGAATCAAAATGTTCAATCATTTCCTAGTCAATGTTATACATGCAATAGATTTGGTCATAAGGCTAGTGAATGCATAAATCAGATAAAGAATGGTTATAATAATGGAAAAACTAGAATTGGTGGAAGTAAACTTGTTCAAAATGTTTTCATATGTCACAAATGCAATAAACTTGGACATATAGCCAAATTTTGCAGAAGAAAGAATGTAAAGGTTGATATGGTAAAGAAGAATGATCCAATGGAGAAAATAAGATATGGAAAAAGAAAGAGGAGAATAAGGTTAAAACTGAGTCTGTGCCAGCTTCTGGTGTAGATGTTTCCTCCGGAAACTAAATTTAAGAGCTTTGGCTCGAGGGGAGTTTTAATAGACAATCATTAATCCCTTGCCAAAGATATGGCATTAATAGCTTTAGCACTTTGATACAAGGTGTAGGTTGACATGTTTGACCAACTGATGAAAACACATGTCGAAAATATTTTGTCATGAAGATTTGTGGAGAGTTTGAAGGTGACTGTGTCATTACAATTAGGGTTCATCAACTTTTTCCCTAACTTCAAATCAAAGCAATTAATAAATTTTAGGTCATCAAAAGTGTTTATAAGTGATTTCACTTATGAAAAATATCATTTGCATTCTAGTGTTTGAATATTGAAGAGTAGAGAAGAGGCAAGTTGAAGCGATTCAAAATTTGTGTCTGAAACCCTAGCAGGTAGAGATCTAAAGGTATTTATGGTTTTTCACTTTTCCCTAAGTTTCAAAAGCATTTCAATTGTATTGCAAGATGTATACCCCACAATAATTTAAGGTTGTGGACCAACCTTGTCCTAAATTCAAGAAGCATCCCAATAAATCAAAAGAGACGAATCTAGAAGGTGCATTTTCACATGTTCCTTTTGGGGTTATGCATATTGAGGATGTAAGGATGTATATTCATGTAAAATTGGAAGAATACAATCATGTAAAGTTGGGAGAAGTATAGGTAAATGAGCTTATCGATGACAATTTTGAGTTAAAACCCGAGCATGGAAGCCTAACGAAGAAGAAACTTGATGCTTGGAATTAATTCACTATCTTTTGCTATGTGGATGAATGGGTGAGATAAAAATTGAGCAGAATCCATGACAAATTTATCTGGTTAGAGTTGCCATACATGATTAACAAAGAATTCATTAGGGTTGTGATAGGGTTATGTTTTGAAGGACCAATTCTAACACTCAAATTAGTGAAAAATGAAGTGGTGATGAAATTAACAAGTGCAAAATATGAAAAGAGAGCCCTAACAGTTAGGGACATTGATGATATAGCACTAAAATATGCATCAATGATGATTGGATACAAAATTTTCTTCACAAATAGAGAGAATTTAGTTTCTGCTACTGCAATCAATACACCATATGATATGGTGAAGAAAGGAATGGATTATGACCTATGTGAATTGTTAAGGCTACAATTGTTAGAAAACTTGCAAAAGACTAAGGACTCTCGATATCCCTTCAAGTATGGTACCTTGATTATATGCTTATTATTTTACTTTCTTAGAGAGTTGTCTAGTGCAAGAAATGTGGTGTGGTTAGAGAATTTGCATGTGGCTAGAAAGATTGGAGACTATATGTTGAGGTATCTGGATTCAATGTATAGAGATGAAGCCCTATGGGGGTTCTTCAAATCATTCCAATCTCAGATGCAAGAAAGAGAAATAATACCTAAGAGTGTGGTTGAAAAGTATAAGAATGATATTATCTTTATGGTAAGAAAATATTATTGTATGAGGGAAGTTGTGGAGCCAAAGACAGTATGGATTCCCAAAATGGGATATAAGTTAGAATAGAGTGTGATCATCGATCTTGTTGATCACATGTTGAGCATGCAAAGAGATCCTGAATAAGAGATAACTAGGACATATGAGGAGCAATCCTCCAATGTTGTGCATATGGAGCACAAATCAAAAGAGATCAAGAGGAATGTAGAAAAGATGAAGGCACAAGTTGTAGAGATGATGGGTTTTCCAAAGGACATTGTGGAAGAATCCAAGAGCATATCCAATACTTTGGTTGGTACCCCAAGCAAAATAAGGTTTGATAGGACGTCTACTCCCTCTCCGATTTTCGCTAAGTCCTTTGAGACAAAACCTATAGTTGATTTGAAAAGAAAAGAATCTTCCAATGCCCCTACAAAACGACAAAGTGTTCCATAGAGGAGAAGAAAAGAGAAGGCAAGAAGAGAGTAGTATATGTGTAAATGTAGATTATCATGAGGAAGAAGAAAAACCACACTTGGTCCAGAAGAGAAAAACAAGTCTCTCAAGTAGAGAAAAGTGTGAAGAAATAAAAAATCGATATTGTGGATACTGACAGTGAGGTAGAAATGGAGAGGAGAAATAGGCTTTCATGATTCATATGAGCGAGAATAATTCTAAAGGAAAATCACCTAAAGGGAAACGAAAGAAGACTCCTCTAGTCCGAAAACAAAGCTCTATGAAGCTTGAAGCATTGGTGAGATGCATTTCACAATATGGTAACCTAGAAGACACTTTTGTACTATATCCCACTGTAGATGATGTGGACAAATCCACCATTGAAGAAGCCATTGTCAAGTATATTGTTTCTTTTTATGTTAGCATGAAGTATATAGAGAGTCAATTACTCGAGGATTTGAAAGGTGCATTATATGCAAGAAGGTAGGAAGCATTTATGAAGATGCTAAAATGAGGGGATTCAATTTAGAGAAGATCAAATCTCCTCTCACAAATGAGGATAGAGCTAAATTAGCTCAATTTTATAACAAATAATTCAAGACTAAGCAGAGGTTCAGTACCCTGATGAGTAGGGATGAAAAGGATATTGAAAGATTAAGAAATGAGACAATGGAAAAGGTTTCCAATATGGCAAATAAATTAGGAATGTCTTTGGACAACAAAGAACAATTGCATGATGATAAGTATGCCCTAGAATTGAATGAAACAAAAGATGCACAAAATGAGCATGCTCTAGAACATGATCATGTACCCAAAGAAGATAATGTGCAAGAAAATGTTACTGATGATACTCCTCTAGTAGAGGAAAATTTTGTTGGAGAAAAACAGGATGATGAAATGCACGAGGAAGTGCAAACAGAGCAAAACCTAACCACTCTGAATGTTGAGATATATGGTGAGCAAAGAAAGGAAGACAAGAAAGATGACCCAGAGAATTCAAAGGCACAAAACACTAAAAAATTTCCTCTCCCCGAAGATAACGAGTCTAAAAAACAAGAGCAGAATGCAAAGGAAGACTCTAGAATTGGTGACAAGAAAAAAGATGATATGAAACTGGTTGAAGAGAAGGAAACTCAGAAAGAATTTGATAGTGTAAACAAGGAGTAGAATGATAATCGGGAGTGAATATATGACAAGGAAAAGGCCAATGAGAAAAATGAAGAGGAAAGCATAAAGGTTGTTGGTGAATCCTCTAGCGATTCACTCAAGGGTCTATTAGACATGTAGTTGCAATTCAATCCTATTGTATCTGCACAACTACTGCAACTTCAATTAATGCACGGTCAAGTGGACATGGGAAAAGTATCTCCCCTGCAGAAGCTTAAAAATGGTGATGTATTTCATTCTTCCATAAGGAAGGAAATTCTTTCCACTCACCAGAAGAGCACTGAGTTAATTGAAGAAGCAATCAAGGTATTAAAAGAAGGAATTATCGGTGCTACAATTGATGAGTCTCTATCCAGTGTTGAAAAGCTGAGGTTGTTATTAGATTCCTTTAAGGATTACTCCTTTGGTTTAGAAGAAAGGTTGCAGAAAGAGGTGACAAAGAAATTGAATGATAGGAAACTGTCTAAGATATCAAACAAATGTAGTGTGGCACATAGAAAATTGCAAGAGAACCTGAAAAATGTGTAAAAGTGTTTGAGTGAAGTGCAAGTTTTTATTTCAATTTTATTTGAAATGGCCTAATTCTACAAAGAGCATTAAGGACCAAATGGACTCAATAGAGTCACAAGTTTCTTAGGAATTCAGTGTTTATGATCTTGCAAGTGACGCAAATGGTGCAACAAGGATGACTATTGAATATTTGCATGAACAATTCTTTCAACTGTAAGAACAAAAAAAGAAAATCATTGTGCAATACGCTCAGCTCAGGGACTTGGTAAGTGCAAGGCTTACAACCTTGATTGGTGTGTTAACAAGTGTGGAAAAGTTGGCACAAAAGAGTCTGGTACTTAGTACCCTAGATGAAGGAGAATATCTCCTCATGTAGCTTGAAATCCAGTGGTTTGCTTGGCTTTGCTAAGAAGGATTGGGAATCAGAAAAGGAGTGTGAGGCACACCTTGCAAAATTGCAAGTGTCTTCCTCTAGTTGATTGTATTTCTATTTTGTTTATGCAATTTCATATTTCATTGTATATATGCGGAAGATAGTGGACAGTATAGCAATGCAAGTTTTGTTCATTTTTTATGGATAGCATTGTTAGGGGGAGTTTCCTTTATTTTTTAAGAAGTTTTTTGAGTTACTCTCATATATATATATTAATTAAGGGTAGTAAGTATGGATGCTTGAACAGTGTGCCCTTTTCCATTGATTTCAAAGGGGGGGAGCAGTTGAGAAAATAATGGTTGGAGAGTATTTTGGAGAATTTGGGCATGTTGCCATCAATGACAAAGGGGGAGTTGTTGGAAGTTTGTTTGTCATTGATGAGATTTTTGGCAACATTAGCATGAGAATATATGGTGTTGTCATTGATGTCGACAATGATGAAAACTATTTGATGAGTATGAGTGATTGTGGTGATGGCAATCCAGTATACAAGAGCAAGAGTTTTGATCTGGTGCACAATAGATGTGTTGAATACTTGACTAAATCTCTGAGTTCAGATTTTAGTGTATAGAGTATTAGTTTTTAGGTTTGCATTGATCTGAAGAATTTTAGTATGTAGTTCTAAAGTAATTTTGGTGTATGTTAGAGGAATCTAAATCCAAAGTCTCATGTATTTATGTCCTTTGGTATCAAAGATAATGATGACAATGTATCAAGTCTTCTAGTGACAGTATTATTGGTATAAAGTACATGATTGGAATGCTCTACATTCCACTACAGAAGAATATTTGTTTTTTGGGAGTGCTTATAGGTGTTTGAAGCATTAGAGGTGCAAGTGGGAGGTGTTTTGGTTGTTTGCATGTTGTGTTGTGGATGAACAAATGGCTCTTGTAACCAACCTTTTATTATCCAATCCCACCCTCTGAATGCTCTTCCTTGACCTACTCAAACATGAACAAACAAGTGATCATTAGTCAAGAAACAAGTTGGAAGTAAGCATTCCCTATGAAATTCATCTAAGCATGAGAACATGAAAACAAAGTAGAATATCAAATAAACTACTAATGAGATACTATTCTAATACTCAAACCAGCATCCCATAGGGGGATTAGTGCTCCTTTGATGTGGAAAGAAGCCCTTTCCTAACCCCTTGATAAGTTTGATGATGAATTTGTGATGAACAAAGTATGAAATTGCCTATAATCTAGCTAAATTGCTTGAAAATGATGAAAACTATGGAATGAAATGCCTATAGTGATTATGCTCTTAGTTGTGGATCCATATTGTGAAAATGATGTCTCTATTTATAGAAGCCAAGGATTGAAGAGTGAAGAATGGGGAGAATGTGGGAGAATGTGGGATTAAAAATTGGACCAATAGAATGGTGCCACTTGTCAACATGCTAATGAATCTTGGAGGAGATGTGCTCACACATCTTGGGAGATAGGATGTGTAAGCAAAATGAATGCCAAGGTGGCTTGTGTAAGAGGAGGTGTAAGACCTATTTAAATCCAAAATGGCTTGTGTAAGAGAATGTGTAAGAGCTATTTAAAGCCAAGGTGGCTTGTGTGCAAGAGCTCTTTAATACCAATGTGACTCAAGAAAGAGGACAAAAGTCCTTTGGGAGGGAAAAGTCAAATGGGTGGAATATTCTAAGAATGTCATTTTGAAAGAAAATAAGGTAATTAGTAAATCAAATAAATTGATTTACATGTGCAACTTGGTTAGTTGACCAAGGTTGACTTACCCTAGGGTGGAGTTAAAAGCTAGAGGAATGGGGGATTAGTGTTAGGAGCTAATTAATTTAGGATTAATTAACTTAGATGAGATTAATTGATTTATGACATTTAATTTAAATGTTTGGGTTTATTAAATCAAATGAGAGGATGTTGGAACATTAGGATTTTAATTAAATAAAATTGATTTATTTAATTAAAAGAAGAACATTAGGATCTTAACTAAATAAAGTTGATTTATCTAATTAAAGGATGAACATTAGGATTTTAATTAAATAAAATTGATTTATTTAATTAAAGGAAGAACATTAGGAGATGATGAAATAATCTAATAAAATGTATTATCCAATTTTAAGAGGAAATCCAATTAATTTAATTAATTAAATAAAGGTTATTCAATTAATTGGTTAGTGTGGAAATGATTAAGGAAGAATCGGTGTTAGTTAATCATGATCAAGTGCATGATATGGATCAAGATATTTTGAGTGTCCACACAACCTAAAGAGTTTGGGGTTGTGCGAAGCTAAAAGAATTTTTTTATCGAACTTAAAGTAAAAATTATAGGCCCCTGTCGACCTATTTCAATGCGTTATAATTTTTGAGGCATGTGTGGTCGGATCTTGAGCTAACAAGTTGATGTATTACATGTTCCATCTAGTTAGATTGACCCAATTGATGTTGTAGGTGTTTGTGGATGTAATGCATATAAATGTAAGTTTATTTTAGTGTGGTAAAAATGATGTGTACTGATGATGCAAATTCCTAACAAGAGTATGTGAATGTGATGTGAAGAAGAGTAGAGTGGGTGTAATTGTTGAGGAACATGAAGTGTGTTAAGTCAGTGTATTGAGCTTCATTGGAATTGTTTCCAACATATTGTAGATGCATTGTATCAATTCAAAATCCTGGCAGTGAGCCACCCTTCTTTCTCTCTTATTCTCTTGATAGTGAGTCCTCCTAACACTGAGTCCACCTAGAAGAGAGCCTTTCCATAATATCTTGTAACTAGTGATAATATATTGTGAGCTAATCCTCACCATAGTTTTTCCCTTCTTGTTTTTTTCACGTAAATTTGGTGTTCTTGTGTTGTGTGATGTGATGCATGTTTTAATTGCTTCTTTTAATTTTTGCAGATTGGATGAAATGTTTTGAATACATGTTTAAGTGGTTTTAGAGAATACTAATTCAACCCCCCTCTCAGTATTTTGGGTGTTCAACGAAAACCCTAGTATCAGTTGTAGGGAGAAGGTATGTTGAATTTGAAGGTGAAACATTCACAAATATTCATGTCTACCTTCTCTTTCAACTAATCTCCTATTATTCTATCAATTTACACATAATGGGGTGGGGAAAACTATCAAGTTCACACTTAATTCAGTGCTTATCAAAGACTTGCAAACTAAATATCTTATTGTAGTTGGGACAGTTGATCATGCATCTCAATTGTATGTCTTCTAGTATTTACTCTAGATGATCTTGTAGTACCACTGACTAGTTTACATTCTCATGCATCTAAAGTGGATCAAATACCTAAGGAGAAGTTTGGTCACTTGGATCTGTGTACTTCAATTCACATTAGTTCATGTTGAGCTTCCATATCCTCCACCTCCTACATCTTTGGCTATCAATTTATTTTAGCAGGATATTACTAGTCTTTCAATTTTAGCTTTGTGTGATGATTCTTTTCCAAATATTACAAATTTATTTTAGTCACACATTGTAGACTTGGAGGACGCTATTGAGGATATTCATATTCTCTTTGATGTTACTAATGGATTTGCATCATCTTCTTTAGATATTGTGAGGCAATATTTTGACCCTCTTGTTCCTTCTCCACCTCATCATTTGTCACAATTTGGCGATAGTGTGGAGATCTTTGAGCAACATTTGGAGGATCCACCTTTGTCTTTGTATTGTGTTCTACATCAGTTTCCACAAGGTTTTGGATTTTCATCTTCATCAATGTGGCTTGAAACACTTGACTTGATTGTGGTATACTTTAGCATTGACATGGGACACTTGAGAAGAATCCAAAGACACCGCACATCTTCATCTATCTTCCCTCATCTTCCTTTCAAGGAAGGGAAGAAATCCTACATACATTTGTGGTTTCATTTCTTCTTAAGGGGAGGAATGTTGTTCGATGAGATTGAATTATCTTCTGCATTCAATGTCAAGCATCCACCATCATTGCAGGAGATTCTCCTTTGAGGGGGGTAAACCCACAAAAGTGGTTTACAATTTGAGTGAGGAAGGAAAACTTGCAAAAAATGACCCCATGCAAAAAAAAATTGGTTTTTTGGGTTCGAATGAACCATTTGGTTCGAGCGAACCAAAAGAGGGTTTGAATGAACCCTAGTTCGAGCGAACCAATTAAATGCAAGGTCCCACCATTTCCGCCAAAAAATACAAAGAAAACATTTTTTGAAAGGGGGTTCGAATGAACTTTGGTTCGCCTGAACCCCCCTTTTCCCATCTTCTCACACTCTGGCACCAAAAAAGTCCAGAATTTTTCACTTTGAAGCTCGAGTTGAGGATGAAAATGGAGGAGAGTTCACAGACCCAACTGGATGATGGTATTCCTCGAAATGAGTTATCCAATGAATATAATTTTAATATGTTTTGGTTTTATTATGTATTTGTTTTTTTAGTTTTATTAAACATAGGTTTTTCACTGAAAATTAAGCTCTTTGTTCTGCACATGTGGAAAAATAGTAGATTATCAAAAAAAAATTGAAAAATATGAGTGCACCAAATATTGAAGTCCTTGATCCAATAAGAAAAAATTGAATTTTGATACATACAAAACAAGTTACGTTGTACACGGTCCACCTTTGTCTGAATTGTAATTGGTTTGACTTCGAAACTTGATTACGGAAAAAATATTCAATAAAAAACTATGAGACCAATTGGAAGCACTAGATATCATAGTTACAAATCCAAATTAAAAAAAAAAAGAATTTTATCCTTCATGGAAAAAAAGTTATGTTGTATACGATGAGTGTAACTCCTTAAAAATGATGTTTATTGAAAAAAACTACTTTTCGAAGGAGATGGAAAAAGAAGTGCAATCTGATTCCAAAATTTTTGGAAAATATATATTTAGAGTCTAAAGACAAAATGTCATAAATCACTAGTTTGCATCATCTTCAAATTCCTCATGGTTTAGTCGCTATAGGTGCCCGAAAGTGAAGATTTAGTTTTTAAAAGTTATTTTAGTGTCCAATTTGGCCAAAAATTGTAATCAGTATTGTGGGATCACCCGGGGGGATTGCACAATCTCTATCCTTCTCCCTTATGGGGGGGAGGGGGGCAGGGAGGGTGGGGAGGCGCGGAATATTTTCCTCACATGGGGTTTTATTATTCTCATCGTCTAGAGAGCAATTTTTTTGTATTTTATCTTTTGGTGAGGAGTTTTGTCCCACTGTGTTTTCTCCTTTTCTGCACTTTATGAGAGATTGCATTGTATTTTGGTACCTTATCAAGCCTAGTTGTCGAGACCCAATTTCATTATGCCCACCTAAGTTATTCTTAAGGGGAGGTGTTAGTGTATATATTATTTTATGCATCATATAAAAATGGTTATACACATGGCATTAAGCCTAGTTAGATGTCTTAGTCAGAGATTGTTAACTTGCCACCTCTTGCAAGTTTTGAGGAAGTTAACTTGCCACCACTGTTTGTTAGTGGGAGTCGATTGCCTAGTCTTCTCCACTAATCATGCTAGCAATTGCTTCCCTCTTTTCTATAGGTATACCAAATTCATGGCTTAACAATATGTTGGTTTTTTTATTTTTTGTATTCTTTCTTTGCATTTTTTGTTTCTCATCTTGTAGGTAGGAGCATGCACTTGTTCATATTTCATGGCTTGATCGAATACTAGTACTTTGACAAATATCATGGTGAAATTTGTAGGGCCTCTCTAATGTCTGATTAACTTGGTGCTACTAGGTGGACACACAACTCGGATGATGGACTCCTACCTGAGTAGATCATCATTCACACAAGAGGCTTCATTTGATTATCAACTAGGGGCTCGTAATCTTCTAACATTGTTGGCACTATATATGCATTCATGCATTCTAAACACGCCAAGATCAAAGAGCTAAAATTTCGATAACCTTCCACAAGTGAAACTATAAACACAATACCGTGTCTATCAATATGATGAAGACTGCATAATACAACAATCAATTCTTTCTTATATAGGAAAGGATGAGGAGGTGAGAAGGTAGGAGTGAAATTATGACTACCCCTCCAAAGGTGGGACACTTGTGAGCTCACTTGACAAGTGCATGAGAAAGTGACAATAGGTGGCTCATGGCATGAGGACGAATGTCTCAACCATATGAAGTGAGACAAAAGAAGAATGTATCTAAGCTTAAGCTAGGTGTGAATAGGTCAATCTTAGAAAGGTGATTAGCTAACAAGGTATGATAATGACTCCATTTACACTAACCACCCCTTTAAGTGCAGCTTAGGGATTAATGTATGCACTAATGATGAGTCTTGATTATGAGGCCATGTTAGGTACTCATGTATAAATTTCTCATAAAGTGGAGTAAAGGAGAAAAACCCACTAAGAAATAAAAACCCCTCTCCAAAAGAGAAATGATGCAAAGAAATAAAATGTTTAAGTGAAGAAGTGATAGATGGAGAGCTCATGTTGACCCCTCAAGGACTACTTCTAGCACAAAGTACAATGAATGTTTCCCCCCATAGGAGAGAAAAATAGAGGTCATGCGACCCCCCTGGAAAGTGTGAAGTCATGAAATCCATGTGAGGAAATGGTTCCTCCCAAAACTAATAGTAGAAGAGAAATCATGCAATCTCCTCTCAAGATGATGCTTTTAGTGTTGGTAGATGTTCGACACTAAATACTGAAGATGATCCACGACCGTTGAACAACATTTCTCCCTTGGAAAGAAACAACACCACAAATGTGTGTAGTATGAATTCCCATTCCAAATAGGAATATGCGGAAAGTATGAGGAATGTCTCTAAATCTTGCACATAATCCAAAGACAAATGATGACAATGATTCCTTCAAAGGATGCTCAAAGATCTCCAAGCTAATGTTGATGTGTGATAAATGTTGATAAAATGGATCAGGTACCATAGAAGATTCTGGAATAGGGACCATGAATGTATGGTGATATTTAGACCAATGTGAATCTTGTACTGTTGCAGATGATGATAATTGAGTCGAATAGGTGAACTCATGAATGTCTACACAATCTGCCATGATAGAAGCCAATGTAGGCAAGGCAAGAGTAATATCCAAAGATGGAAATAGTGATGCAACTTCATCGAAGTTAACATCAAATATAAAAGATGAATGTCCTCAATGGTGTCACCCAAATCTGTAAGGCGGGGATTTATAAACAAATATATGATGTATGGTAGATAAGCATCCCAATGTGGTGGATCTGGAATAACAATAGCGATGAACTAATGCAAATAATCTGTGGAACTCATGAATGAGTCAACACCAAATTCAGATGTAGCAATAGATGATATGGGATATGAGATGTCAATGCAAGTCATGGGACTACATTGTTCATCCCCAAATGATGGTTTCTCACAAGATGCCTTACTGAGATTATTTTTTGTAAGCTCCAATAGTAAGTCAATGATTTGATGGGAGACATGAGGAAAAAATTCATCCACATGTTGATTTCTCCCACAATATTTGCACTTCTTTTTGTATTTTCTAGACATGGTCTAATTATAAGAAAAAATCAATGTGAAATGCAAGATTATTAGAGGTTAAAATTTGCTATTAAACAACATAATATCAAAAAAATATTAACACTAAAATGTTGGTGCCATAACCAACTTTCCATAGACTATTCACACTCAAAAAATACCCTTTGTTTGCAAGTTACGCAAAAAAGAAAAATGCCCCTCCCTTATAAACATTTGACGATCATGATGGTCAATTCTAACCACTAGTAGTGAGTAATAAATGCTAATGGTTAGAAGAAAACAATGTTAAAAAGTTCCTAACCATTAGAAATTTAATACACCACATGGCAGATAATGCGTCATATGGAGGAGGGTTTCTTTGCTTGAGGGAGTCAAACTATTGTCACCAATGTACAAGATTATGTAGAGATAGGTGTCAAGTGGAATGATGTTAAATGGGTCTTGAGGCTCTATGGAATATGGTTCTTCAGTCACCACAATGTACCAAATGTAGGCCATGGATAAGGGAGAAACTAGGTTGCTGATGTGAAGAACTGTTCAATGGGTTGTGACATGCTAGAAGGTGTGGAGACTCCACCACCCTCCACCACCCTCACGTGGCAAACAAAGCTCAAATATAGCAACGACCACCACTATTGAGGGAGGATTGACCAACAACTATGAGATTCAAGTGGCGGCCACAAAAATGAACTCTCTATGTTGATCTTAATAGAAAAAAGTTATCATGAGAAGTATGAGGCTTTGTGAAGAAGTCTTTGCCACATAAAGGCGCCTTCATACACTGCTACCTCCTTTTCCTCTAAAGGCACCTTGCAACAAATAAATAGGTCAATAGTAGCACAAGAATAGATCTGCATGAGTGATGTGAGGTTGATTGAGGTGGCGTATTGAAGGTTGTGTGGGAGCCCCAAGTCATTGATTGTGGAGAAAACGTAAATATGTACATTAGGTGCAAAGAGGCCGTGAGAGCAACAACAATTTCCTTGGCTTTTCTTGTGCTTCATGCACTTGCAACAAAGTGGAGATTGGTGGGAGGTCGTGTGGGGATTGACCAGTGCCACCTCAAGGAAAACCAAACTAGCCAATGACTTGCAAACAACAAATCGCGGGAATTCCATGAACTTTGCAAGGAGGCCAATGAGACCACAAAATGTCTACAAACAAGTTGATGAAGGCCACAAACTACAACAATAGGCCAGATAGGCCAAAAGTCTGCACAATAGGCTGAAATGGCCAAAATGTTTGCAAAATGCAAAATCTACCCTAACAAGCAAATAGGAAGAGGGAAAAATGACCCTCTACTAAAATCTCTTTAAAAATTTCCGTAAAATAAGCAGAGGCCCAAAAAATTGCAAAAATTGAAAATTACCGAAATTGATGAAATAAAGAGTATGTTTTTCCCCAAGCCTTATGGATGTAATGGTGATGTTTGTTTGGCTCTATGATGCTTCGTTGATAGAGCTCTGTGCGAGATTCACCTCGATTCAAGAAGGAGCATGCTTTCATAGCTCTGATACTATGTTGGGGAATGTCAAGATCAGAGAGCTCGAATTTGATAACCTTCCACAAGTGAAACTATATACACAATTGTATGTCTATCAATATGATGAAGAGTGTATAATACAATGATCAAGCCTTGTTTATATAAGCAAGGATAAGGAGGTGAGAAGGTAGGAGTGAAACTTTGATCACCCCTCCATAGGTGGGACACTTAGTGAGCTCACTTGACAAGTGTGTGAGCAAGTGTCAATAGGTGCCTCAAGTCATGACAATACATGTCTTAATCATGTGAAGTGAGACAAAAGAAAAAGAAACCTAAGTAAACTTAAGCTAGGTGTGAATAGGTCAATCCTAGAAAGGTGATTAGCTAGCTAAGTATGATAATGACTCTATTTACACTAACAAAAATAAAATATTTTTTCCACCTGTCATAACCTTATTATAATCCACTCATCAAATTGGGTGTGTTCTATTTTGGTTCTATTAGCTCCAATTAGAGATGTTTTATGATGTCATAGCACACATCATAAGTTGGTCATGTTTTTACATTTCCTATGGAAATTTCTAGAGGCCATAACTTTTGATCTGAGGAGTTGATTGGTCCCACCTTTTTGTAATTGTAGATTTAGAAGAGACCCACATAGAGAGGACCCCCTTGTTGGTGTCAAACAACCCAAAATATTTATTTTAGCCAAAAACCAATTCTTAACCCAAAAATTAATTATTTTAATTTTATAACTTAAAAATTGTATCAATAAGAACAAGGTTGAAACACCTTTCCTAACAGTATTGTTATCCCCTTGCATACACAAAAGAGGTTTCTTTTGAAAGAAATTAGACAAAATTGAAGAAACATGCACACTTATACTAAGAGGGGGGTGAATTAGTATAAGACCAACTTTTTCAACTTATAACTTTGGCAATCATAAAGCAATAATCAAGGTATCCACACATGCAAGATCTAACAATAGAGAACACAAGATGCATACATGATTTTACGTGGAAACCCTTGCGAGAGAAAACCACGACAAAATATTGCTTGTGTATTAGAAACTTCTTACAATCTTTGTAGGCAACAACCCACAGGAGACACCAATCCCCACAACTGAGCACCAACTTAGCGAGAGACTCCAATCTCTTTTAATGAGAGGCACCAACCTCTAATAACAGGAAATAGCTCTTCTCAAATCTGCTACAAATGGTTGCTCTAAGTGTCTTCAAGATTTGTCTTAACAAGCTCTCAAAAGACCTGCTCAAAATATATCAACAAATCTGCAATATACTTGCTCTTAGATTTGCACAAATTCACCTTCAAAGTTTGTTCATAGGTCTACAATAATTTATCTTTAAAGTTTTCCCTTAAGTCTGCAATAATTTATCTTCAAGGTCTGTCCTTGGGGCTGCAATAATTCTGCTACAAATCACCTTTGGATCTGTTATCTTTGCTTCACAAAATTTCCTTAACAACTGCATTTAAATCCTCTTTAGGTTTGCACTTATCTCTCCTTTAGATCTGCTCCTATGTATGCATTAACTCTCCTTCAATATAAATTTTCAATGCTCTTCATTTTTTGCTCTAGGTCTGCTCTTAATTGGACTGATTTATCATTGTGTTTCTTGCTAATCCTTCACATATATTTCTGCTCTAAATCTGCTCTTCATCTGCCATAGATATGCTCTAGAAGTCTGATTGATATTCAATGAATGGGTGATTAAATGATCCACAACAACCTTCTATTTATACATCTCCAAGAGGCACCTTCAATCAATAGTCATATCCCTTCAACAAGGTCGACCAAGGGAGCAAATGATAAATATTTAATTTGAATTTATTTCTTCCAAAATGGGTGCCATCTTCCATGAGGTTGGCCCTTGCATGATACATAATTTTATTTATTAATTATCTTGCCCAAGGCTATGTGCTTCACTCTTCTAGGTTGGCCAAATAGGGGGAGGCACTAAGTAAATCAAATGACTTTGTCTTGGACACCAAAGCATGGGGGTCGGTCCAATTAGGATATAGATTAACCATAAGACTTTGTTGCAATATCATTCAAATCTGATCTCTCCTTTGACTCCTTAATAGTTTGCATAGCTTTTTCATCACTTGTGTCAATGCATGAACTCGTTATTTTTTGTGTGTGTCTTCATTGATAAGATCATTGCTCCCAAAACACTTGACTGCATTAAATCATTGTGAAATTAATTTTCCTTTGACATCAATGACAACAATATGATGACAACAATGAATTTCTTTGACATTAATGACAACTTCCAACGATCTTGTTTATTCACAAACATCAATGACAACTTCCAACAATCCACACAAGTTCTATGAAGGGAAAAAAAAAATATTTATACAAAATTTTAAAGAGAAACTAAGAGATAACACAAAAATTACCCTACAAAACTCTTTAAAAAAACAACACTCAATATATTAACCCAATCGTTTACAATATAATAAGATGTTTTTCACCTATAATAACCCTAATCCATGTACATTTATTTACATACACCTCACTATAGGATACCACTAAATGGTATTACAAAATAAAATCTTCCAAAAACCCAGTTTGGAAAGAGACCCAAAAGATTATGGATAAGTTTGCAATCCATCAAGGGTGTAAAACATGCAAAGTATATAGCACATTCCTAACAATTTTGTTTCATATCCTATCTATCAAATGCCACCATTGATAAAATAGTCATCAATTAAACATATGATTTCTTAAAAACATCCATTGAAGAGCTTAAAATTAAGAAGATTTATGGCAACTAACTTATCCTTCAATAAGATCTTCAACTTAAAGAAATTCGAATCACTAGGTTTAGTTGCTATGGGAAAGTCATCAATAGATGGAGAGCTCCTCTCCATCTATTATATCAAGATAATCAAAATCGAAGTTAGTTGAAGTCATTGTGGTGCCTAATAAGGAATAGAAAACTATTTTAAGTGACCTACTTTTGCACTGAGGGTAGATAGACCTTACCTCAAATTTAAGTTGTTTTGAAATGGGCTTGAAAGGCATTTAAGTTGTTTAAGGTTTGTGTTTTGTATTGGTTAATAAAGTTGGTATTTATCTTTCAAAACTTGTTAGTAAGGTTATAAAAGCACATTTGAACTCCCATGTGTAACATCTTTCAATCATTTAGCATGAAGCGGGTGGTGCATTACACTTTTGAATCTTCATAAAAAATTTATATCAACACATTTTGTTATCGAGTATGAATAACATCTTAAGGGTTTTTATGTTATTAAGGACTTGTCTTTTTATAATGGTTTCATAAAATTCTCTACATCTTTTACATTTAACTATGTCAATGTTGTTGGTTGGTTTTAAAGATCATGTTCAATTGAATTCTCTATACAATATAATGATATATCATTTTCACTACATGTAAACCTAGCATATGAGCTATATCATTATTTTTTGGAGATGTTTTAAATTTTGTTTGATCTTTAACGTAAAATGTTAAGAAATGCTACATCATTTTGCAAAATTTCTTGTATAGATATATGCAAGACTATAGATCTCATAATTGTGAATTTCTCATAAGTAATTAGAGAAGAGAAGCCTCCCCAGCAGATAGAAAAGGGATTATGGTTCTATACATTCCTCATATCCAATTTGTCCTCAAAAAAATTATACGGATAACACACTTCAAAGAATCAAATGTGTCACTCCTAAGATGTCTATACTAAAGAAATGTGGGTTCCAATTAGACCTTAATATATTCAAAAAGAGAAATATAATATTGTCAAAATTATAATATTATATTAAAGATTCCTGAATAACAAGATTGTAGGTACCTCATATAAAGAATATTGTTGTGTGATAATAAATTGGTGCATCTATAATAAGAGTGACTTTAGTTTAAATCCCCACATCTCAATAAAGCAGCCCACAACTTGGTGGACGTGTATATTAGCATATCCAAGATTAGGGCATGTTTCTCTAAAACCAATGTAAGGCTAATGTTCGTAGTAAGAAAAACAATGATGTAGCTCGCTCTTCCATAATTAATTGATCTAGAACTGCTCTATAGGCTCAATGGCGTTCCCATATAGCCTTAGCATAAAAGAGGGTGGCTAGCTCAATGCACCAAACATATACATGCAAAGGCTTTAATTAGGTTTGAAAGACTACCTTTTACTCACCAACGTTACAACATAAAGCTTAACTATTGGCTATTGAATTTAGGCCTATTCGCTGGTGAGTGATGCTTAGAAATGACAAAAGCATCTTACACTAAAAACTCATGAAGATGCATTAACAGCAATCTAAAGTTTGAGGACTCTGGAAAAGGTTTGAAGTTGGCCATCCATTGAGCAAGACATCCTCTAAGAGAGGGTCATATCCATTTCATCGACAAAATACAAGCAAGGTAAATCCTTCGACTAGTTGGATCATTACGAAGGTCACTATTTTAAAGGATAATTCCATACCCCTTCTTATCACACCATGCTGCATCTATAATATAGATAATGTGATAATTTGCTAAACATCTTTGGCATTGGGGTTAAGGATAGTTGGATTGCTAAATATAGTTCATATATTAACAATGTGGTATTGTGAGCTCTAATGCTGTTAAACTTCTTACTGAACATACACAAATTTCTCTCTGGGATAGTGTTTTTGTCTATTACTAAAATGTACCTGATAACCACAAATTAGGCCTTGTAAGAAACTATAGAGCCTATGACTTCAATATATTAAAAAACAAAATAGATCTTTAAAAATATACAATCATATCCATTACAGAAAATTTTGAACAGCTTACGAAAGAGAGAATCAACCATTTGCATTTGGTTGAAACGCCAATCTTGAAACTTAAAACAAAATAAATTACATAAATATTACAATTAGTTGGAGCGACGTCAAACCCCTTTTAACTTCATTTAAGGTCTGTTCATGAATTAATCTGCCCTTTAGGGACACTTATTTTCATCTCATTTTGACTCTTTACAAAATATTATGATGAAAATTGTATGGCATCACCCTTACAAAAAAAAGGGAAGCAAAGGTGATTCGAATTAAGACTAGTATACCAATGTTCATGCAACTCCTCTTGTTGTGCCCACTATGTCACCATTTGTACTCGTAGTTTCTTCCAAATCAATTTTCTCTGTCCACATACAAGAACCATAAATGTGTTAGCACATATTGAGGAATGTATGAAATGTTTCTAAAACATAAATAACCATATCTTTTCTGCAAAATGCAAGAGACAAATCGAATGCAGTAGTACCATTCCTTGCAGAGACGCACATTAGGACTATTGATTATAGAATGGATTGAAAGTGAAGTTGTAAAAGCATAAATAAACTCTTTGGTAAGGATAACCATTCTTACCAAACAAGGAGACTAGGGATGGCTTCTTCTTCGGCTGGCTCTTTTCTTTAATCTCTGATAGTCAAGAAGAAGAAGAAATATTTGTCAATCCCTCTTCACATAAACAAACAACCAAATTTTTAATCTAAAGAGAGTTTTAAAACAGTATGATCAATACACCCAAATTTTCCTAAATTTACACAACATTCTGAATCCAATTCACTTGCTTCTCTAAAACTTCAAATCACCATTCAAAATTTCATCCCAAAAGTACGACCATCACATTTGTAAAGAGCAATACCTTATTTCACATAATATTGGTCAAACAAATGACAAATTTAGTTAGGTGACAAACTTTACTAGAATGTAAAGAATATGTTAATAATCAGGTAAATGCCTTCGTCCTAGTGTAATTCCCTCATGAAGATTCTTTTATCATATAAAACTCCCTACATTACTAATCCTGCAGAATGAATAAAAGTGCTTCCCACAAGGGAATAAGGAATGAGGGCTAGTCCAAGAAGTGTTTTAGTGATTATCTTGCCCAAATCATTTTGATCAAAAAACCTCCCTTATTGTGCTTTATCTTGCCCAAAGGTTGAGACTTTGGTCTATATTTCTCAGTCACACTATTTGCTTCCTCTTGATGTTCGCTATAAACAATAATTTCACTTTGGCACAATGTTCCACGGGGTTTTGGGGACGGGGATGTGGGGATGACAGGGGACGCATTTCAAGGACACAGGGACAAGGGATCTAAGTTTGGGAGCGGCAGGGGGACAGCGAGGGGACGACAACAGGGGGGCGGTAGGGTGCTGAAATACATATAGTAGGCTTTCACTTGACTCTAGGAGCTCCTATACTCATTTTAGCACTCATTATAGTACCAAAAAAAGGCCCCACATCCATCAAGCTACTCAACATCATGATGTGTCACCAAAACAGTGAAACTTGGTCAAATATGAAAGCCCTAACTAAGCCTTGACCTGTAGCACTTAACTCACAACCATTCTAGACTATACCCATATCTACATATTTTAAGTTTAACATATATGTAAAATGTACAACAATATAACCCTAGCCTACCATTATTATGTTTTCAAATGAACAAGAGATTAAAAAATAATAATAAATCTCATGTAGCTTGGAAATATATTTTTTTTAATTACAAAAGCATAAAAAATGCCTTACCCTAAATGAAGATTATCTTTGATACAACCTCCTTGATCTTCCTAGGACTTGACTAACACTCCTTGGGGTATAGAAATGGTGAGGGTGCCATGCATCAACACAAAGAAAACTTGCAGCCTTAGGATGAGTAAAAATAGGGTTTGGGTGAGTGAGGAATGAAAGGTAGGAATGTACTTATGCTTTATTTTGTGTTGTTAGTGACTTAGAAGTCACTTTTAGGACTATCTAAGGTTTTTTCTTTTTTTCTCTTTATTCAAACTGCGGGAATCCAACAATGGCCTCTCCTTGGATATGGCTCAGGTCAGACCCAAACAAAAAATCAGTACTTGGTCTGGATTGATTCTAAGCAAACCCAGCGTCCCAGTATATATATATATATATCAACAACAATACATTTATGTGAAAATGATGGTAAAACTTATAAAAATCCCTTATTGCTGCTATGGGAAAACTGCAGAAAGAAGTAAAGCAAAAAGTTACAAAAAGCAACCGATAATTATTAATGGATAAAATTTATGGTAACAAGAGCATAGGAACCGAATAGGAACTACAAAAAGGCACGAGCATAAAATGCTAATACATATCATCTTTGCAAAGTCTATTTGTTATTTCAAAAGCAAGATATAGAGAGAAGGGTCAGCATATCTTGTAGGAAGTGGTAGGAGCTTGTATTCATTGATGTTTGGGGGAAGGGTGCATCTAGACATTTGTAGGTCTTGCTTTTGGATCATATTAAGTCCATACCCACTCTGTTGCTTTGCTTCTGTGCTATGGGCAGTACTGTGTGTGTTGTTCCTCTTAATGAAATTTCAAACAGGGGCATTCACATGGAATAATTGGGATTCTTGAAATCATCTAGTGCTCAGTTTACTGAATTACTTCAGTGAGCTGCCCATTTCGTTTTCAGTAAATAGAATTTGTTCAACTACCTCACTCCTACTTTGCAAGAGTATGAAGTTTTGCCTCAGTGGGTTGAGGCACACAACTTGGCTTTTGAGGCATTCCTAACAGATCTTCTGATTTTCTCTGTTTTTGAATGTATGTTACAAGCAAGAAGACAATTTTTCTTAATTGAGATGAATGATGTATAGGTTCTCACAACGTAAGAACGCCACCCCTAAGTTGGATGGAATTGTCTTGGTTGGATGTTCCTGCCACTTGGGGCCAAGGGGGGTATGAGCATGCCCTTGGGCTTACTTGTGATGAACAGTTTTTCTAGCACCCTATCATGTGTTTCTCTCCAATCCCTACCATGATTGGTTATTGAAAAGAGTCTATAGATTGGATTCAAGTTTAAGTTGTTATTCATTATTTCATAAATATTAATAGTTCATTTATTCTCAAGTTCAATATTTATTATATAATGTATTATGGAATATTATTTGTAAAACAAGTTTATGTTGTGTAAGTGTCTCTTGAGGCAAATTCAGGCATACTCCAAGTAGGGGACATTACACCTCATAAGTGCAGATTGTGTAGGACCTTGTGGGATATGACGAATCTTCTTTGGAAGTGTGTTGGCCTCTTCTAGCCTTCAAGGTCAATAGCTTGAATTGAGATCATTTTGGCAGTAGTATCACAAGGAAGTTGATGCAGAAGCCGAACGATTCCATTTTTTGAGCACTTAACTTTGTTTTGTTTTTTACTTGAATAGGTTACAAGGGCAAATTACTTACATGGAGGAAATTGTGCTTACAGTACTTACGCTCTGTATTATAGATATAGGAACTTCCTTGATTCCCAATGATCCTCTGATCACATCTTCCTTTGGTTTATTCTTTGTCATACAATCAACTTCAGTTTCATCTGAAATCTATTGAGTTTTAGGGGTGACAAGAAAAAGACAATAGACATAAACATGCAGGAGTTGCCACTCCTTTGCAATGATGTAAACTAAAATTTTAGAAGAAGAGATCTTATTAGCTAGCCTTTGTGCATAAATCAGCATATAATGATACTCGGGTTTGTGCAAGGAGAAATTAAGTCGTTAGCTATGGAAAAATGAGCAGTTTTTAAGAGGAAGCGACAACTCAACTGTATGTGGTATGAGTAATGGGTACATACCTTTGCTGATTCCACTGAATTGCTACCATTGTGGTTGCACAAAAGTGCATTTGCTTACCTCCCAAAATTATTGTATTGTTTGTTTTCTTAATGTGTCTGATCTAGTTATCTCTTGGAGAAGAATCACATAAAATGTGATCTTTGATTTTGTTGTTGAGCAACTGCTTTTTATTGGGGATACCTATTCCCTTGTGTTCCAAGATAAGATCCACACTGTAGGGTTCAAACCAGATCTGATATCTTCAAGTTATCTCTTTCTTCAATTTTGTTTGGCTTTGGGATCTAGATTCATGTTGCTCATGTGCCAGCATTGCTCTTCTAGGCTTTCTTGTTGCATTGGTTCCTTTGACAGCTTTCTCTTCTTTTTTCTTCATGGTTTCCTTGTCTCCCATATTTTCACGTTTGGTATTAGATCTTGGCAGCTTCCTTTGGGGGGATCCTTTTAGCACTTG
Source organism: Sequoiadendron giganteum (assembly GCA_007115665.2). Lineage (NCBI taxonomy): Eukaryota > Viridiplantae > Streptophyta > Pinopsida > Cupressales > Cupressaceae > Sequoiadendron > Sequoiadendron giganteum. The sequence goes on from CM021108.1 coordinate 539,841,695, forward strand.
TATTTGGCCTTTGCAGAGTTTCTTGTGCCTTAAACTGTAGGATTTTTTTCTTGATTTCTTTCTATAGTTTGTTCTGGAACTTTTTGTTGATTTTGCTGACTTTTGTCCTTTCCTTGCTTGGTTGCAGTATTGTCTAACTCTTCCTCATTCATTGCTTCCAGAGAAATTGAATGATTAGCAAGTGGGATATGATTCTCTAGGTTGGTTGTCTTTTTCCTTCCTGGATGTATGATTTGCTGTATTTGTTTTTTCCATCCATGTTTTCTGAGCTTTTTAATTTACTGTTTTGTGGGCTGCATAACTTGAGTTTTCCTGATTGTTTATTGGTTGTTCTTGGTTTGCTTACATTTATATTTTTGAATCTTCTTGGAGGGGGATTACTCTTGCTGACTGACCATGTTCATGGCAGATTCAGCAAGTGAAGGAAATATTTTATAATCTCATGATTGTTCCCATTCAATTCTTCCTATTTCCAAAGCCATTTTGTCAAGGAGAGGTCTGTCCAAATCAAGTTAACACAGATTCTGGCATAGTTTAAAATCTCCAATTTCATTGTAATTTTTGATCCAATAAGATACTTACATATGTCTCATTCTTTTTCAGTGTCACCTCCTGTAAGTACTCTCTTGGTAGAAATCAAAATCTGGACAATATAGGAACTGTGTTGGGTAGATCATCAATTGGGTTCATGGTGGATGACCAGCATTTAATGAAAAGCCCCGAGTTCTTGAGAAACCAAAGGTCCTCTTTGGGAAATTGTCTCTGCCAATCTCCATGGGGAAGAAAACCATTAAATCATCCTTTTGCATCACCCATAAATCACTGCTTTTTATTTCAACACTAGAACATTTGTTCCAGCTTCTTTAAAGAGGATGAGATCTTTTCCCTCCCTCCATCCCCCTTATCCCCTTTTTTTGCAGATTTTTGGGATGTACCCTTTTATTTGTATTTTTTTGGGAACACCATGGTGTCCCCAGGACAGCCAAAGAATGTTAGGACATCCCCCGATTGTTCCAGAGACATCAGGGTGTCTTATACACCCTTCCACCAAAAATCCTAGAAAAAAAAAACAGTTATGACAAACATTTTATAAGTATATAATAACAAAAAGGGAGACCAATCCAGGTCCCCCACCCCCTAAAATATTCCTAAAACTCTAATCCCAATTCAGATTATTATTTTGCATTCAACAAAGAGAAAGAGGAGAGAAGACGAGGAAGGTCTTCATTGCAATCACAAACAAAGAGAAAACCAAGTAAATTCCATTTGTATTTTTTCTAATTTTCTTTTTCATTTCAAAGTTTTCTTGTTTAAATTCTAAATGGGAATAATTTAAGAAATCACTGGTTTTTCAGGTTTAAAAAAAATGTTTTTATAGTTTTTCATTGTTTAGAAAAAATTGTTGTTTTATTTTTGCCACTTGCCATTAGTGTTGGTTTTTTAATTTTTCTTTGCAATTGGGCTTAAAAATGCCCTTTCAAAGGTCTAAAAATATTATATTTTTTTTATACTTGCCCTAAGTGCTATTCTTTATTTTCTTAATTGGTTGCTGTTTTTGAGTATATCTTGTCTTTTAAAATAACTTTTTTTGTTGTCCTTTCTAGGGCAGCTCCAACATGATTACAATGATGAGAATTACAACATCATGAAGGAAATGGATGGTGCAAATGAGGGGGTTGGAGGAGGAAGGGAAGAGGGTATACAAAGTGAAAGTTCAGTTGTGAGTCATTTAACAAGGAGATTCCTTTGCTACAGTTCGCCACCACAATTGCTACAAACAAAGCACATAATTCAATAAAGAGTTGGCATTGTAGGTGCAATACTTGATCCCTTGAGTGGAGGGGAAGCATTACTCAAGAGACTGCACTACATATACATGAAAAAAAGGGTAGGGTTTGTAATGAGCTCACACTTGATCAGAGAAAAGAATATGTTTGATGTTTTATAGGGATATCTCTACTCCATCCATTGGTGCCCCACCCTCTAGGACTTCTGAGCATGTTTCTAAATCTACACCTACAATTCCAGCTTTTGAGACGAGTGGAGTAGAACCTAAGGAAAAAAGAAAGGTCATGGGATCATCCTCCAATCCAGTTAGACATGTTCAATGCACAGGCTCAAGAGAAGGTAGGTGATGCCTGCAGTCTATTTTTATAGTCATTGGCAATTATTTAAATGATTGGGTTAAACGATCTTTTGTTTTGAGTCTTTAATTCCCTTAAAATGGGGCATTGATTTTTTGTCCTCATTTAAGTCTTAGTTAAGGGAAAGCTCTTTTAAATAAAACTTTTCTTAAGTCCCATTTCCTACGCCCAAATGCAAAAAACAAAAAGAAAGATTCACGTGCATGCAAAGGAGGGAAAGAACTTTGGTGAAGTCTGAATTTCATGAGAGGAGGTTGACTATCTAGGGTTTCCAGCTGTTTAGAGCCATCTACACAGCAGTTCAAAAGGTTGCATGGCAACTGAATCTTTTCCAAGCACATTCTCTGAAGAATGTTGTGGAGTTTATATGCATGTCTTCAGGTATGCAGTGTATTCTGAAGTTTTTCTCCAGTTCTAGGCTTTAAACACCTGTTTAAGGGCAGCTAGGCATGGAAATTCATCAATGATAATCATGAGATGTGTTTAAGGGTTTGATCGAGTCGTGGGAATCATTGTTTTGCTAGGTCTTGTCAATCCATTAATTGTTTCCTCTTGTTTCTCAAACACCACCGTGCTATTTCATGATTAAACAAGTCAGAAGGTTTTTTTTTTTTTTTTGTGGTGGGTTTTGAGAATGAATGGCATCTTTTCTAACAATCTTTCTTCCCTTTAGATTGTCATTGTTAAATCTTGTGCATAATAATGAAACTCTCAAGTTTCAGACCTAAAACTATGCTCATAGTCACAGTGATAGACACAGGTTGAGAATAATAGGTTAATGACAGTCATGAATGTCATAAGGCAGTCTAGGAGGTCTTCATATATGAGAGGGCTACAGGAGGAAGACAGTCTTTCAATGCAAAAAGCAGCAATGACAGAAGAAAAACACTTCAACAGTGACATTTCATGAAAAGAGGATCAATGTTAAGTATGACAAATCAAAAGGCAGTATGATAATCTTTAAAAAAGAATCATGACAGTCCCTTTCTGAGCATGACAGTCAATAGATCAAAAGAGGACAGTCTTATGTTCAGTGGCAAAAAGGACATTATAATGACATAGGACAGTCAAGTCACCATGACAATGTCAAAGGTCAATCATAGGATCAACAATAGTACAACCACAATGATGAGGACAGTCATATGCAAGATGGTCAGGTCTGAGATAGCAAGGGCAGTAATCTTGAAATCATTGAAGAAGTGACAGTGCTCACCATGAAGGAGCAGAGCTGAAAGACAATGTTAGAGTTATAGGGCAGTGGGATCTATAGGCTACAGGTAAAGGAGATATGACACCAAGCATAGACAAGAGAGGAGAGTTCCAGTATAAGAGTAGTTTCAAGTGTAAAGAATACCACTGCAAAAGACTCTAACTCAGGGCAAAAGGACAGTCACAAGAATCAATGGTTATTTGACTGTGATAAGGCTCAGGGCAATAGTTACAATTGAAGAAAACATCAAGAGAAGGAAAAGATAAGGACAGTCCTACATCAAAGATAGGACAGTCACAGTTTAATGATGCAATGACAGTACTCATGGGGGCTAACTGTCAAGTCATAATTTGCATAGCTTATGACAGTGACTTAAGCATAGGATGTGATCATGAACCACAAATATTAGTCAAAAAGCCTAGCTAAGATCCATAAGACAGTGATGAAGGGCTTTTCAATGAATGAAAGTCACCTTGAATTGAAAAGGACACTCACAGTCCCCATGAAGACGCCATAATAAATGACAAAGCAGTGACAGTGCTCATGTAAATGAAAGGTCAGCAATGGACAGTCCCTTTCCAAGCATGATAGTCATTTCAAAAGGGACAGTTGGGTTCATACAAATTTAAGGCATTTTCATGGATTGAACTATCCACAAGATTTGCCTTGAAGCTATGTGATGTGCTCAGGGCAGAATTATAGTGTTTTTTCTTATGAAAAAAGAAAACTTATAGAAGGTTTTTACTGGCCAAAGGTTCATTGTCAACCATATAGCAGAGATACATTATGAGATATACTATTTACATGCTATAATTTCCATTTACCTCAAGAGCAAGGTCCAAAAGGCAGCCATAATGAGACCCCTAATAGATCTGAAGCAAGATAAGGATCTTTTGAACAGTGGTATGGAGAACGGAAGAAGGCAGTAACTTGGACAAAGATAGGACAGTCATCAAATAAGTGACAGTGATATGAATTTTAAGCATGACATTCAACAGTGCAATAAAGAGGACAGTCCTTTCAAGGGAGAAAAGGATAGAAGGAAGTGACTTCATCTATAAGGTCAGTCATCTGTGAAACTATTGAAGACAATGCAATCAAGTACAGTGCAATAAAGAGGACAGTCCTTTCAAGGGAAAAAAGGATAGAAGGCAGTGACTTCATCTACAAGGACAGTCATCTTAAATGAGTGACTTGACAGCACCATGGAGTTTCAAAAGATGGCAATCACCCTAAAGCAAGAACAGGGCAGTCACAATGCCATGAACTAAAAGGATGACTGTCATCAAGAAGAACAGTCTTATAAATGAATCACCAAAGCAGGACAGTGGCAGACTTATGACAATAAAGACTGCCAAAGATGCATTTTCTTCACCAATATCAAGCAGCGGAGTTCATAGAAACAATATGAGATCAATGATCGAGGACAGACATTTCAAATTTGTCAAAATCAAAGACATATCTTGATGAAGGAAGCTTTAAAGGACAGTCAGTGACAACAGAGAAGTCATAAGAGCATACAATGAAGGACAGAGTTATGAAGACCATGCCACAAATGAGGGTTACCAGAGGACTGTCAAGAGAGGTTTCAAGAGATGAAGGATCATGAAGGGACAGTGAGATAGCAATGATTGGAGACAGACCCATCACCTCCTTGTATTCACAAGACTGCAGACTTTTGATATAGGTATAGGTCAAAAGAAAAGGACAAGCACAGTGAGGCAGTTAATGACACCAAGAGGACAGTCACTTTGCAAAAGAGAAAGGACAGTCACCTTGGTATAAAGAGGTTAGCCTGAATAAATCAAGTGAAGAAAAGCATTCCATTTCAGGGGCAGTTTGATACTGATACAAAGGCCATAAAATGAGTTTCCATATCACAAGTATACACTTATGACAGAGGGCAGTCAAATAAAGAACAGTCTCGAAGGCTTTAACATTTCAAATATGCATAATGGAGTCATGACAAGTGTGATAATGGCAGACTTATTACAGTGATGAGGCTAAAAGATAAGCACAGAAGTTGCAAGTTGGAAAACCTATGATGCAAGGACAGTCCAAAAGAAGTAAGATGATGATGGCATAAGGATGGGAGATAGTCTTGAGACTATCAAGATCAAACATTGAAGATGAGTGAACAGAGTTTCTGTGAAAGGATGGTGGATATGAATCATGGCCACTAAGCATTATAAAACTACATCCTTGAGAGCATGAAAGCTTGGAGGTTACACCATCATCCAATTGGTATGATCTTGTGACTATAGGTAAACTCAAATTGACATGAGCAAATTACAAAGTTGCAGCCATTAACAACCATAGCAATCATCAAGCATGTTCCTGAAGATTTGATGAAGTTTAGAAGGCTAGAATGCATCTTTTAATATCCTAGAGAGTTATCCTACTCCACCCTGAAGCGGTTAGTTAATTTCCAGTAACTCCAACATATAAAAAACCTCATGCAAGAGCATTCACATATTAAAGCTAAAGAAAGTTCAGTTTATGGGTGCTCAGTCAGTTTTAGGCCTGTTAAGGAGTTTACATGGATATAACTAGGAGTTGGGTGAAGTTTGAAGCCATAAGCAAGCAGTTATGGGCAGTTTTGAGCCCTAAAATGAAGGCGTTTTTTACCTTGTACGCCCAGCAACCTAAAAATCTCATGCGAATTGGTTGAATCCAGCCGTTCCAATCAGCATCATGCATGTTTTTGAAGACTTGTTCAAGTTCAGTTGGAGTAGATTTCAAGGGGCATGCAAGGAGTGTGAAGTCAAAGAAGTCGAGGTCAACTCATCTCCACCAAGTTTTTCATGATTTGCATGCAGTCCAAGAGGGAGTTCCACACTCAAATGTCCAGTTCAAACATGCAAATTCAACCTCTTCCTTGAAGACAACTCTAGTCAACGAAAGAGGGGGCTTTTCATTAAAACCAGGCACCCAAGTCTTATTAGAGTTAGTTCTTTCTATTCTTTTTCTGCTCTGAGCAAGAAAAGAGAGCTTGTAACTCAGATTTAGGGAAATTTTTAATATAGAACAGCAACTTTATGTATTTTCAATTATTTTCAGAATTGTGTCAGCAAAAACTCCTATTATTTCAATAAAAGCAGCATGTTGTGCTTTCTCAAATTCATGTGTTGAATTTTTTTGTAGATAGTTTGATCTAATTTCTGTGATTATCAATATAAATCCTTGAATTATGTCTCATTGCAAAACATTTCTTTACAAGAATAAGCAAAAACCCATACAGGTCATAGGTTGTGTTAATTGTTTTAGCATTTGTAGTTGTGAAAACACTTAGTTTTCCTTCTAAAAAATGTGAAACATAACCTTCTTGTGAAACACTATTGTGTGAGCTTGCAAGAAATTTGCAATGAGTAGGGCAGAGTTTGAGAGAAATTGTGAGTTGAAACAGCAAGTACAGGTCTTTTAAAGTTTGGTGTATCACCTCCTACGATAAAATCTTTTCAGTTTTAGTACTTCTATCTCTTTTCTTATCAATCAATAGTTTATAGGAGGTTCATCAAGGGAACCAGCCCTCTATGGAGGTTCATCTTCAACATAAGCAACCCACAACTTGAAGATGATCCCATGTTTCACAGGATAGCTAAGTTTTACATTTAGCTAGGGTGCAATCCTCATGACAACAATGCCATTATTTATTTATTTTTGCCCATGGGTTTTCCATTTCATGTTGTGTGCTCTCCCTTTTTAAAGAAGGCTACAATAAGGTAGCCAAAGCAGTTGCATCTTATGTGCCTCCATGGGTGACCAAATTACGGACCACCATCTTGGATTAAAAAATATTCTAAAATGAATTTGTAAATGGAGGTACAAGCCACATGGGTGTCTCATGGATGCAATATCATCAGAGATAGGCAGACATATTAGACAACACCAGCTCATCAATATTATAGTTACATGAAAAGAAGGGCCTTACTTCCTTAGGGCAATTGATTGTTCAAGAAAACACAAGTATGCAAAGTTTTAGTTTTGGATTGTGATAGATGTCATTAACAAGGTTGGTCCTTCCAATGTGGTGTAGGTGGTTACTGATGTAATGTATCTGTGTAGAACAGCAATTAAATTAGTTGAGTCCATGACATAAACAATGCACTCAAGGAATAGGTGGATGAATATTATACAGTACACATTCCTCGACATAGTTAGATATAAGGAAGGGCCTTATTTTCTTAGGGTAGTTGACTATTCAAGAAAATATATGAATGTGTAGTTTCAATTTCAGATCCTCATAAATGCCATTGGGAAGGTTGTTCCTTCCAATGTAGTGTAGGTGGTTACTATTGCAGTGAGTATCAGCAAGCAGCAGTCAAATTAATATATTCTACCTGCAAACACATCTATTGGCCCCCTTGTGTGCATGCCATCTACTATTAACTCAATGGCACCAACAAAATTGAGGGGGTCAAAAAGGTTGTAGCACATGTAAAGGAGTTGTTGATGTTCATTTGCAACCACCACTCCTCATTGGCACTATTTTATTCCTTTCCTAGGAAGGAATTCCTCAAACCAAAAAAGACTAGATTTGCAACCTCTTTCATTCTATTGCAGATGATAAATTACAGGACCCTTTGTAACTTATGATAATGACACAAGGGTGGACTAGATTGGGGGAGTGCATGAAGGGTAGGGCAAGAGGGTCAAAGAGGTTGTGCTTAGTATTTGATTTTGGTCTGAGATACATCACATCTATTGTATCTTGTGTTCCACATTCACCAAATATGGGAAGATCTACGAGTGGATTGATGACATGATTGGCTACACAAAGGACATCATTCATGAGAGAGAACCCACCCAACACTTCTACCATTAGCATGTTCATCCCATCATTTAGCAAAGGGGGCAGAAGGTGAAAACCACTTTATAGATGTGTGCATATGCAATGAAACCAAATTGATATGTTGAGAGGCTGTTATTTCTTTTAGTTTGATTTCATACTATCATCCCCTATCACTGAAACTCAAAGAAATACTAAATCTTTGCAAAGGTGACCACTTATGTTACCGAGTTCTTCATTTTAGGCTCCGTGCCCGCTCTGGGAGCATTTGGTTCCTAGAGTGGCCTAGGGAGCACCTAGGAGCGCCTAGGCAGCCCCAGGTTCCCTGTGGGAGTGGACCCACAGGGAACCCGGGGCTGCCCGGGCACTCCCAGCCACTGCCCAGGCGCTCCCAGCCACTGAAAAGGTGCAATGTCGGTCCAATTTCATCCATTTTTTGTTCAACACTTTGAATAGTGATCTAATAGGTTTATTTATGCATTGTTGGGAAGCACACCCTTGTATAGTTTGTAGTCAAACAATGGATAAAACCATTTGATAGGTTTATCTATTCAATTGGTATACTATCAAATTTATGATTTTTTGGTATATTAAAACTTGTTTGTAATGAGTTTTGTCAAGGCTGTAATTTAATTTGCTAGCTATACCATTTTGTGGTTGTTCAATGCATCATCAATGAGCAATTCTTTAGTTTTTTTATTGTTTATATTTCACCCATAGAATATCATAGCTATTGACACTCTCAATTGTTATTTATACTGCATTTAGAAAGATACTGTTGACATTCAATTGAAAAACTTCAAGAGGGAATGAAGGCCTATGAATATCAGAGGGAAGCTATTTTGTACATAGATCACACAACTTAATATCATTTTAGTCAATGATGATTGATGAAGTATTAAGTATCATACTATCAAATGTATTTACAATTCTATATATTTTTTATTTTTTTTGCATATATATATATATAAAATG
>CM021108.1:539867748-539923857 GCA_007115665.2 Sequoiadendron giganteum
CTTGTTCTGTGATAATTAGGAAGTTCTCAAACTTGCCAAGAATCCAGTCTTCCATGAAAGAACCAAGCATGTGGAAACTCATTGTCACTTCATTCGGAAGCTTGTTGAAGACGGGTCAGTTTAGTTGCTGTATGTTCCGACAGAGGAGCAGACAGCGGATATTCTCACCAAGTCACTCAGTCCAGATAAGCTTGTAAAATTCAAGGGGCATCTTGGTGTAGTTGACAGATTGAGCATTAAAGGAGGGTATTAAAATAATGTTTATTATCTATTTATTAATGCTCAACTATTGTATTTTATTGTAAATTAGTGATAAGATCATCTCTGATCTTATCTGGAGTTTCTTTTTAGAAACTTCCCATTTTTGTAAATCTTGTAAACTATTTATCGAACGTCTCACTCATTTGTTAATACAACGAATATTTTACCAATTACCTGTGTAATAATTTTAATATTGAACATGAAGTTTGAACAATGAATATTTTATAATATTTATCATTTATGTTTTAAATGGCATTTGAATTTATGGTGGATTTGTTGTTTATATGATGTTGTGTGGTATTCTAAATTTAATTTCTATTTGTAGGCTGCAATCATATATATATATATGACTTTTACATGTTTCTTTTAAGGACAAACCCAACCCCCCCAAGAAAAATTCCAGATCCACAAACCCAAACCAAGATCCATACCAGAATTGACAGCTTAGCATAAAACTATTGGAAACAACCTTATTTGTATGTATTGGAGATAAGCAACATTGTGATAAGGAAAACATGTCAATTGTGTCCCTTTTATTCTCAATGCTGCTGCATTGGAATTGTTAAAGTTATTGCAAGACAAGAGTAGAGACTTGGCCACATCGATGGTGGTTTTGCAGGTAGGATTTGATGCGAGCCTATACCTACAGCTGCATCTTAGTGATAGTTCCATTTCTCTTGGTCGTTGATGGATATGCAGACTCTATTTTTTAATGGTTCTATTTGTGGCAAAATTTGTGTCAATTTTGGAGATGGTCGGAACACTAACTCTATTGAATGGTAATTAAACCCTTTTTGTTGAGTGAATTGTCAATAGATTATAGCTCCTTGAATTTGTAGGGTAGAGCTAGGGTGATAATTTTTACAATAATTTGATCAAATGGGATTTTCTTAATAACTTGGTCAAATGATGTCCAAATCATAGTAGCTTTCCATTTACACAACACTAACATGACAAACTGAAAGTGTAAATAGAATTCAATTACTTGGGTTTAAAATAAGAAAACAGGGGAAAAACTAGCAAATTAAAATGCTAAAATATTCACAATAATAAAGAAAAAAATTGCTATTGTTATTTCATTCCAAACATATTGTAGGAAGAGAAAAGAACATAAGACACAAATAATGAATTTGTTCAATGTTGCCAATTACTTTGAAATTCTCAATAGTATCGAATTCTGAATCAAGTACCCATTACAACTTAAGACTTAAGAGCTGTCACAAGGTTTGCCAAAATTTAAGCAAAAAGTTTGAAATCCAACAAACTTCAAGAAGAGACCAAAAAATAATTTCAATTCGCCATAAAGTTCATATGGAAAAGGGCTTGGATTTATTATTAAAATATATTTTTTAAATGTATTTTCAATTGGTTTACTCAAAAAAAAAATTGAGTCTAGACAAGCTGCCACTTGCTGTTGTAGATGTGGTAATGTGGTGGATGCTAGATGTTGAAGTATTGATGTTGACTTCCTGTTTCATACACCTAGTTCATACTTGTGTTGAGTGTTGCTGAGGGAATCCAGAATCATGTGAATATCCACTTGTTAGGAGACTATATTGATTTGCAGTATTATGTGAGACTAAGTTTGACATTGAAGTGTCTTTGTCTTGTGAGCCATGAATAGTTTGTTTTTAGGTTTTGTTTTTATTTTTTTTATAAAAACTAATATTGGTGAGGATGATGGTATATTCTTTGATTATGCCATCCACCAAGGTACAAAGCCCTAGAGGCATGATTGGGCAAGGTTTGACACCTAGGTGACTTTTGACAAACATGATCCCCTTTCTTGTGGTTGCTTAGCTAAAGGGCAACTTCTGGTTTAGATGTATGCTTACTCATCAATTTGCACTAGTTAAAGAAAGGGCAGAGATGACAATATCTATGTAATCTAGTTGTTTCCATTAAAAAAAATGACTTTTAATTAGTAGTATATTTACTAATGTTTATTTCTTTTGCATGTGGTGAATTTATTTTTTATCAAAAGCAGTTTTGGAAATTTATATTAGTCAAATTTAATCACAAACTCTTTTTTGGACAATTTTTGTCTTTGCCAATTTTGATTCAAATTTCATCTTTGCCAAACACAAACCGTGACATAGCTTAAGAGTCCAAAACCATACAACCAGTTATGTTGGAGGCATTCCCTAATTTGTTGATCACTTACTCATATGTTCACCTGCTCTAAAAGACTAAAAAAGTTTGTTTCTGGAGTGAAAGTAAATAAAACGAACTGAAAACGTAAAACCCAGAATGTATAAGAAAAGCGGAAGGGCTTTTTAAAATAACTGGTAAGAAACACAGCTTATTCAATAAAATGTGTTTTATTTGTTAGACGGCAATTTTTGAGTTTTTTTTTTTTAAATTGCAGTTTTTTCATCTATAAACCCAATTCTCAGCAAACACCGAACAGTTCAAACTAGCATGACCCCAAGCTTGGGCTGTAGTTATTCCCAGACTTTGCTACAATGGTAAAAATGACTTGAAATTAAAACTGAAGTTTCACAACACACATGCCCACCCATTTGATATCCCAAAATGTCCATAAAACAGTCCAGGTATGCTCATATCCGTAAAACAGCTTCCAAGCCCAACTAAAATTTAAGTCCTGTTATTTTAATTTTTTTAAACTAGATTGATGGTTGCAGTTGCTTCTGATACCCTCCCACATGGCTGCACACTCCCCTCCAGATCTTTCACAAATCCATGCACCCCCTTATCTGCATTATGTTTTGCTGTTCATTTCCTATTGGCACTCTCTTACGTTGGGTGTTTCTTTATTTTGTATGCAACTTTGATCGTACTCCTTTTCTTTCTTTTGATCAAGTGGATTTTGCAGGGGTTGTCCATAGGGAGGTTGAGATCAATGCAGCTCGTGCTTTTTCTAGGTCTAGGATTTCAAGCATGGTTCCAAAAAATCTGTTAATATTCTTGAATTGGGGCTGGAAGTTTTGGACAAAAAGGAGCATAATGCTGAATCGGGGATTATCTGCAAATTTCACAATTTCATGAACCTCATTGACTATGTACATAGATCTATAAGCATTGGATCCCTTTCTCTCTTAAGAATTAGTCATTTATCACTACACATAGGGTTTCTTCATTTTGGCTTGTGGAGTTGAGGCTGATCAGAAGTTCCTTCTTAAGGCAGGTCCCTAGGCTTGAGTCAAGGCTCCTCTTCATCTGAAGCTTTGCTATCCTAGGTTCTACCCCTCATGTAACACCTTCTTAGCGCTCAGTTTGGATTAGGTTGCCTAATCTACCCCTAAAGTTTTGGTGCCTCCAACTTGTCATCTATCAGTAACTCCTTAGGGTAGCTTAACTATATTTCTTGGGATATATTATTGTGCTCTCATCCTACCTTTGCCCACCTGCTTGTTGAGATGGACTTCTCGGGTGCTTTGGCGAGGAGATTTGGCTCAAGATTGGTGGTCATGCTTGGAAGCAGCAACTAGACTATGAGAGGACTGCCTTCAGGTGTAGATTTTGCAATGCTCTTGGTCATCTAACAGATGTTTTCTCACAAAAAAGGACGTGGGAGGCTTGTTGGTGGAAAGGGGTTAAACCTCAGCTTCAACAGCTTCTCACTGACTCTTCTTCCCCCACTTCATCTCCTCATGTTTCCGCCTTCAAGGATTTGGTGGTCCTTGCAAAGGTTCCTTCTATGGTTTCACATCCTCGTTTACTTGTTTCTCTTTTGTTCACTTCTTTCTCTCGTTGACCATGTTTCCTCTCTCTGGTTGAGCTCTAGTGGTCCCAAGCTTTAGCTTCTTTGGATATCGGGCTGGTCTCAATCTCCTTTGCGGGGAGGTCTCCTGCCTCAACTCTAGACCTAGGTCCCATCCTTTTGATTGCTCAAGTGCTTTAGGAAGTAGTTCCCTCTAGCAATTCCTCAATGTTGGATTGTTTGGATAAATGAACTATAGTTTCAAAAAGGAAATCTTCTAGGAAGAAAGCTGCTTGTCAGACAATTCCTAGATCTCACAAAAAGGGGGTGGTTTCAGGTCTTGGCCCACAAGGTGCTGCCTAGACTGGTCTTCTTGTTTCCTGTTTGGAACTTTGTAAAGCTTTTTAGTTTTATTTCGTCTGTAGTGGTTTTTGTGTTGTAACTGTTAAGTACAATCAAAATTCGACAAGTCTGAAGTTTCCATTAATATATTCGATCTACAAAAACAAACATTTATTGATTTCGATATGTGTTCTTGAGAATTGAATTCGCCATATGTATATAGATAGGGAGACACGTCCCATGAATGGGACGTGTCTTTTGTCATAGAGTCCTTTCGTCTTACCTAAGACAACCGAATGTTAATCGGTTTATTTAAGGATCATTAAGGACGTTAGATCTATATATATGCAATTGAATATATATACCATTTATATTCTTTTAATATTGATCAAGGAACTATACTTGGTACTAGCGACTTATATATGACCGTAGCTATTTCATTCAACACTCCCTCTTAGCTAGGGAAGATAACTTCAACCAAGTATAAAGTGATATCACCTTACTCGTGATATCAGAAGATACGGTATACTAAAAGTGTCAAGTCACATGACATTCTTCATAACACATCTTCATTATGGTATGTGCACTGACATCAAGTCACATGATGTCTACCATAATAAATCATGGCATATCCACGGATATATATACATATCCACCATGAATAAGGATCATTATGATCTTCAAAATGATTTCAAGTCTCATGATATCTATCAAAATGTCCAAGAGATACTATCATGACATATCCACGGATATCAAGTCACATGATATCCATCATGATAGTGAAACTAATCATTGTAAAGTCATCACCTTACAATGTCAAAGTGTGCATTATTAGAAAGATCGTCACCTTTCAATAATGTACACAGGGGGTGAGCCCATAAAGTCATGGATTCACACACATGACAAAAGAGTTTACACATTAAACATCTTTTAAACATATATATTAGTACAAATAAACAATTTGAGTCTCAATCTCAAAAATAACTTACATTTCAACCATACCAAGTTTCTTCCTTAAGTGTTTAACTTGACTCTGGAGAGAGTTTTGGTGAATGCCTGTTGTTTGAGCACTTGTATTAATATACTCCAACTGTATCACATTCCTTTTTACCATGTCTCTCACATAGTGGTAAGGAATCTCTATATGCTTTGATCAAATAATCCCACAATCAATTTCCGGAGCCATATTGCTTCTCTTACTCCCATAGAGGCTGAAATATATTCGGCTTCTGTTGTACTCAGTGCCACAGAAGATTGCTTCCTGCTACACCAGGATATCATTGCAGACCTCAACCTGAAACAACATCCAAAGGTACTCTTTCGATCATCTTCTTTAGGTTCAGTAAGCTCCCTCTGAATCTTCAAGCACCTGCATCAACCTCCTAACTTTATCGTCCAAGATTGCCTGCAACACTTTAGAGAAATGGATTCCAACGCACACCTCTGTAGAGATTCAAGGTTGTCCTTTTCAACCTCATTCCAGATCCCTATTAAAAGAAATAGGTTTGCGGAGCTACCAATGTTAAATCCAGGTTGACTGACTTGAGTAAGTCTGATCTCAACTACTGAAGAGGTACTTCAAGGATTTAGCATCAACACTGCAACCCTTACAGAATCATAGAGCTCCCTCTCAAGGTTAATTCTTCCTCTTTGAAGAGATGTCTTCAGGCATTTATTCAGTCTCATGGCTGCAAGTAGTGTCTCTATTCTCTTCTTCTTTTGAGAGCAATCTTTTAGTCCATCCTAATGCACATTAAGAAGAGATTCCTTAATAGTTCATATGAGTCAACTATTTTGAAGAGAAATACAAATGCTAGAAGCATACAAGATTCACTTATCCAATGTTATATCATGAATTAATGACAATAAAAAATTCATGGGCATTATTCAGGACATGAAATACGTATCTCTTTAATCAAGGATGCCAGTCAAATTTCAATCTTCATAACTTTCCCTTTGATGTATTAATGGCTTCTTTTACGCACAGTCAGCACCGAAGCAAATAATTGAAGGATGAATTCTGGATTATACCAGATATCGGTTATGCCAAACACAAAATTCCAATATGATATATTTAGGTGAAACCTTCAAATCTCAGAGTATGAAATTCTTCTGAAGATAGACACATTTCAACCAATCGAGACCAAGATTGCCTCCGCCGTCCAGGCAGAGCCAATGGCTCTGGCCGATGCTCATGAAGATTTCCATCATCGGGTTGCACACCAGGTGATCACTCCAGCACTTCTCCTGTGATTTTAAGTTGAGAGTTTCATTTATTTGGTGTGCATTGGATTCATGTCTACCATAGACATTACCACATAGCTTCTCTAGCCAGGATCAAATCTAGAGAAAGTGAGTAACACAGTGGCCTCTCCCGTTTAGGTCTGAGCGTATTGGAAGCCCACGAATTGACAGGGAATTAGCAGCTAATCAACACCCATGCCATAGCGATGCCACTCGTGGGTGGAGCTATATCGCTCATTTCGATCCAGACACTATAGAGTCTAATTATAAGCACCAAGCCTGCAAAAATAACGGTGTTTTTAAGCACCAAGTCTACAAAAAACTATTTTAAATAAATAATAAAAAATTATTAAATATTTAATAATAAATTTAAATTATTAAAAATAACAATTAAATTTATGTGGTTGTCGCCCAAAGTTAATAATCGTTTTTCTTCTTGCTGGGCTATCATCACGTTGGCTCCTGTATTTATGTTGATTGACGGAAATAAAATGTAGAGTCGAGACGATGGCAATAATAAGACAAATGGCATTGTCCTCTGAAACCACTCTTGACTCATCAAATGTAACTGCTCTAGTAAGGCCGATTATTCCAGTCCAAGATAGGAATGATTTAATCTAATGTGCAAGCATACCAAGGCTCCCGTCTCTCCTAACCTGATATATTTACCAATGAATGGTTCCACTTCATGCCAATTAATAGCTTTGATTGCTCACAGATAGTGAGTCGAGCAACAATAATGGTCATACTATCGCCAGCCAACAATGTTGTGTTTAATGATGGCGAACGTCGGAGGCTACACAGCCATCATGCCATCGGAAATCTCCCGGCTGCTACGTTTGAAAGTGATGGATGATCGGAAGCGCTCACCAGTCTGGAGTGCGCGCCCGCCGGACAAGGTTCAAACACAAGTGACGCTGTATATCACGACGAAGGTCTATGGGTAAGCCCCGTAAAAGTGTCTCTTCATCAACCCATCGAGTAGCAACCCATTTGTACTAAACATAGCAACGAACATGTTCACAAAGATCTTGAGGTAGTTGACGGTGTCTCATCCATTCCTCTATATCCCTTCTTTTGACTCTCCACTCTTCAAGCCTAACGGTTAGAGACTACAAGTAGGTCTGCATATTTTCGATCAGATGTGCAAATAATACCAAACCCACAATGTAAATAATGATTGCGAATGAGTTCTCCCAGATATAAGTGTTGGTTACAAGATTTTGCCCCACTGAACTCAAATTAAGAAATTCAGACTTGTGAATTTTTAACCACGGCTCTGATACCATGTTAAGTACAATCAGAATTCGACAAGTCTGAAGTTTCCATTAATATATTCGATCTACAAGAACAAACATTTATTGATTTCGATATGTGTTCTTGAGAATCGAATTCGCCATATGTATATAGATAGGGAGACACGTCCCATTCATGGGACGTGTCTTTTGTCATAGAGTCCCTTCGTCTTAACTAAGACAACCGAATGTTAATCGGTTTATTTAAGGATCATTAAGAACGTTAGATCTATATATATGCAATTGAATATATATACCATTTATATTCTTTTAATATTGATCAAGGAACTATAATTGGTATTAGCGACTTATATCTAACCGTAGCTATTTCATTCAACAGTAACCTTGCCTTTATGGTCTGGCACATGCATGCCAATTTCAATTGCACTCTGTTGTTGCTTGTTTGTCTTTCTTGGGCAAGGACCCTATAAAACACTCACTTACCTGTGAAATATATATATATATATATATGTGTGTGTGTGTGTGTGTGTGTCTTGTTAAATATATCCTTTCTACTTCTTATCAGGAGTTTTTGATGAGCACAGAGATAAAGGTTGTTGTAGAAATCTTGATATGCACATCACTGTGAACTAATTGTTCCATTAATGAGCTAGTTCTCTCTATTTCGCATTGCAACATAAGGAATCAATTAAAAAATCAAGGCACAGCCCCGTTCTACGCTGGAGTTTCCCTAATGGTTTCTCCAAATAGATCTCTATATTGCAATTTCACTTATTTGTGTGCAGTTGAATTTATTGCTTTCATACATTCACTATTAAGTATGTTGATGTTATAGCAGCTTCGGGCTCATACTTCCAGCCACAAGTGAATATATAAATTCATGTAGCCTCTCGGCTATTCATTTATATGTGATAGCTCAATGTGAAGAGGTGCTTCACAAAAGGATTAATATTACTTCTCTTGGGCCGACCTCCTTGGAATTCGCACCACTTATTGTATTGCTCTTCTTTATGGTGGCCGACCTATCTTATTATTATTAAATTCTTTATGAGGCCGACCTACTTCAAGGGTCACCATATTTTGTATAAATACAAGGTCATGTTTTGATCATTGTATGAAAAAGAAAAGAGATTAAGGATAATTCGCACTCCTTGAAGAAGTTTGCTCTTGGGCAGCAGATCATCATTAGGTGGCAGCAGATCATCATTATGTGGCAGCAGGTCATCAGATCATACTGTGGCAGTAGATCATCATCATGTAGTTGCAGATCTTACTGTAGCTGCAGGCCGATTTCAAGGAGAACCATTTCATTGTACCTTTGCATCTAGGAGAGGTGCTATTTTTCATTGTATCAAATTCGGCCATGAGCTGGGCCTGTGTTGTAAGCAGATTTCTGCTCTTATTCCTTCATTATATAAGCGATATATATTGCTGGGTTTTTCCCCTCAGGTCGGAGGGTTTTCCCAGGGTACCTCGTGTTGTTCATTGTCTCATATGTTGCATTTTCTGAATGTTTTCTTTCTGTATATCTGTTCTTGAAAACACTAACAAAGTACACTTCCAATGAATGGATTCCTTATATAGAACAAAACATTGAGCAGTTCAAGTTGTACTAAAAGTGGCATTAGTAAGTGTGTAGGAAGGGGATGTATGTGGCAGCTATTAGTTGTATCAGACATCAACTTTCAGCTTATGTATTTTGACTTTTAGTAGCACTTCCACACAATCAACATGGAATCTTTTGTAAATTTGTGGCAAGCATAGTTTGACAAGTTTATAGATAAGAATTGCAGACTTCTGATATCAAAATTAGCATCAGCATATAGCATTAGATCAAGTATTTGAGATTATCACAAGAGTGCTCTATCGATCTAATATTGCTTGATAGAAGGGTCTGCCCAGACCGAGTGTGTGTAGTAAAAGTAATAATTCAGAATGGGGGGAGAATAATCACATTGCATAGCATTTTGTAGCACACTTCTTTTAGCTAGTTGGATTCTTCTTGAATCAATTTGAAAGTGATTCACTACTGACCAAGAAATATAACACTTGAAATGCTTGTAGCTAGGATAGGAATAACTATATAAGCAGTAAACAGTTGCTTTTTATTACAATTAGTATGTATGTTAGACATTAGATATTAACCATGACAACCTAAACGGGATCCTAGAAATGATCCCATGAAAAAAAATTAATGATATTTAAGGCAAGGACCCAATCAAAGATCAAATACTTAGTATAAATATAGCCACAATATGCTTGAACAGTTTGTGCCCTACCAGTTGTTCCTTGGATTGCTTTAAACATGTCACGGTTATTGTAAGTATATCCAACAAAATGACCATCCTTCGATGTTAGCATCTGCAGGAAAATAGGCTTTAAATTTTAAAAACATCACAAATCAATATACTTGTACAACAGAGTTAGTGCTATTAGAAAACTTTATAACATAAATATACATTGTATATTTAAAACATGTTCTGATTCTCGTAATCATATTCATATACCAAAGTCATATTCTTAAATATAATTATAAACATTCCACCACAAACCCCTGCATTTATTTACACTTTAAAGGATGTCAATTTAGTAAATCACATACCTTACGCCAAGGCCCTGACCTTAATTTTGGTGGCTGTGGAGGTTCAACCTGTATGAAAAAAGACAATAGAATTTGATCATACATACATATCCTCTTCTAAAATGAGATTCCTTTCATAGATGCATACAAAATATAAAAGCTAGGTATTCAGTCATACAGTATGCTGAGCATTCAATATCATGCTGTGATTTATTTTGTTAAAATTGGTTGTGCTAAATTAAAAACAATATTCACCATTCAGCCTCCTATGAAATGGGAGAATTCAGAAAGCTGATCACACCATCTATACCCCAAAGTAATAGTTAGGGCATACATAAGGCCAAAAGCATACTTATGACATCGAAACTCAATGCAAAGAACCTATGTATATACACTGTACTATGAATACTGACAAGAATTAATTTCCTTCATGGAAAGTACTTTTACAAATTTGCTGATTGAAGATGAAATCGTGACACTTTTAGAACTATTTACTGCAATAACATATGCAAATTAACACTCAAAAACTTGCTCAGATTATATTTAGAAAATAACTTAATCTGATATAAACACTAATCCAGAACCATACTGGTAATCCGCATAGAGAATAGATTTCCAGGCTAAATTATATATAAGGCATGTAACTACATGCATCTATTTCTTTGCTAGGCTTGGAAATGTCTCAATGTGTAATTTATCCATGATAATACAATACTCAACAAACTATTTACCTAACTTTCATTGACTATATATGGATGTGGTAATTTTTTTGTATTTACATGTATGGTGAATTGCATGATACAATTATTGCTGAAATCATAACCTCAGAAACCATTGGAAAATGGTGCTGCAGCGACTACCAGATTCTGTAAAACTTTTCAACATTATGTACTGCACATGGTTGTCAAATACACAGGATTCAAACACCTAGAAATTAGCTCACAATGGGCAGGGCTTTGGTTCAAAAATTGTACCTCTAATTAGAAAAACTCAAGAGAACTTTACAACCACTACCATCTATCTCTGGTGTTAGCATGAGATTTCATATTTTCCTTTAATGTAAAAGTTTATTAGAAAGTAAACCAAGAGTTAGCTTCACAAAATATAGGATTCTCTCCCAGTTGAGCTTACACTTTAACTGGTGATACAATCAGGGTTATTAAAGTACAACTATGACAATAGTCAAACCAAAGTATCTCCAACGATGGAGAGTTGACTGGAGCTCTCACCTAGTCATAATTTAAAATTCAAAAAACAGTCAGAATCACAATCAATTGCACATAATAATTAATCGACATAAAAGACCAATTTATATACACAAACAATGACATGCCATTGTCACATACCATGATCCATGGCTGCAGTGATAATGGTGAAAAGTAGACATTTGTGTATGGTATTACTCTTGAAGCAAGCTATTTCATAAGATCATATATTGTCTAAACCAAACTTCTTGGTGGAAATTTTTTGTGTGGATATATCTGATCATAGGGCCATATTTACTTTTGGACCACTCTAAGATATTAAGAAAAGAAAAGAAAAGGTAAATCATAACATGGGAAATGTTAATGCAAGATAATCATGGCAGACTTGTTCTGAGGTTTGGAAAGTTTGTGGTGCTGGAAGATCAAATTTAAAGGGAGGAATAATACAAATCAAAAACCAGTGAAATAAGGGTCAACACATGCACTGAATAACAACCAAAAGAAAAAAGAACGCAAATGAAAAATTGTTCCCAGTGAATGCTAAAGATTCGCATACAAAGCAAACATATAATTGATTGTTCTATTAAAATATTCAGACTGTCTATACTTGGATGAAAAGCAATTGCAAAATGTTGACTTATACTGAGAGAGATTATGATAGTGTTTATAACCTTTGACAGAAATATTGTTGATAAACAAGGTGAAACTACTGCAATAAAAAAATAAATTCCAAGTGTATGCAAATATGAAATTTAATTATTCAACATTGGATAACCCATAATGATTACAAGTGGATGCATAAATCACCAAATATAATAAAATCAACATACCATAAACTTGCAACACATAACATGGAATTTACATGGAGAAACCCTTTCAGGAATAAACTCACCAGAGAAAGAGGACAAACATGAATTAATCTTCAATAATCATGATACAATATCAACACACTGTTAGAATAATATTTCTTTATACTGTTAATGGTCAAAATGTAATTAGTTAAGACATCTTAAATGTCTTTTGTAGTGTGTAGGTAGAGGTTGGTAGACATCTTAAATGTCTACAGTTGTAGTTAGCTGAAGTAGCTAGACTCATTAAAGTTTTCAATGCTATGCCACTACTATATATTGTAATCCTTTCTTCTTGTTAAGCAAGTAATTAATCTACCAGTTCATTTTCAGTTATTTTCAGAACATGGTATCAAAGCCAGGAAAATTAAAATTCGTTTTTCTAAAAATTTCTTTCGAATTTTTTTAGTTTTTTGAAAAAAGTTTTTTTTTCTAAAAGAAATTCATGTCTCTTGTGTTTTGAAGATTTCCGTGCTTTTGTTATGGTGAAAAATCAACGGTTTTGCAGAATCTAAAAAAAAAAGAGAGAAATCGTGAACCTGAATCGCGTGAATTTCTCATCCATTCCTGGGCATGATTTATTTTATCTCAGTCACGGACCTTCTCTGTTCTGGGCGCAATTCTGTTTTGGCGCGATTTTGAAGGCGCATTTTTGTACCTGGACGCGACCTGCTTCTATTCTACTCGCATTTTTTGTGCTGCGTAGGTCGCATTTTGTCTCTCTTAGGTGTGATTTCTCTCTATTCTGTTTCGATTTTTCTTGGACCGTGATCTAAAGGACGCGTTCTTGACCTGTGCAAGCCATGACCCACATTTTTTTTGTTTCGATTTCTATTGGCACGTTTGGTTTTGTGACTTCTACATTCTCCTAGGAGCACAATTTTTTGAAAAATCTGGACGCAATTTCCAGTTTCTTTTTGCTATGATCTCTGGTTGGTTGAACACGTTTTTCGTGCCCTTCTTTTTGCCCGTGTTTACCAGATTTCTCTGAAAATTGTAGGTTCTTGAAGAGCCGACTAGGGTTTTGTTGTTATCTCCTTTGTTTCAAGTCAGAAATTTATTCTCAGTTCAGATTCCTTGGGGGTTTTTCGAGATCTCAACTGGGTTGTCTTTAGTTTTTTTGGGTGTCTCGAAGTTCGTGCCTCAAACTTTGTGCACATGGGTGCTACCAATTTGTTTTGGGTTGTCTTAAAACTTTTCATTGGTTTTATACCTCGAAATCCATGCTAGGGTTTCGATTTTTGCCTTGAAATTTGTCCTACAAAACTTGTTTTTGTTTTCAGTGCAGTGGTTATTTGCCTTCACCGGTTTGACCTCAAGGTACGTGATGGCATCTCTGACAAATATAATGCTCGAAAGTAACCAAAAGTTCAATGGAAAGAATTATAACAACTAGAAGCAACAGATGCTAACTATCTTTGAGTACTGATGTCTTGATGCAGTTGTTTTGGGCACGACTACACGTCCTACTACTGTCATGCTCATCAAACTCTCAGTCATAGATGAGCAACTACCTTAGGTACCGTCTGGCAAACCTTCTACATAAATCTAGGATCATTTGAAAGCCCTTCATGAAACCTCCGACAAGAGCAGAGCGTTCTTTCTCAAGAACATGCTTTTCTCCATCATGATGGATGAGAAAATGTCCTTACAGGAACATCTGACAAAGAGTAAGGACATTTGTGATCAAAAGGAGGCGATTGGTCGAACAATGGAGGAAGAGGACATGGTCGTCATTACTTTGAAGAGTTTGCCAAAGTCTCATGAGCATTTCATTGAAACGTTGAATATTACTTCAACGAATGTTGATTTGAAGTTTCCAAACTTGTGTAACAAGCTTCTACAACAGGATCGTTGGAGACTGCAGTTTGGAAGCAGTACCAGTTCCACCTCCACAGAGCAAGCGTTCTCTACCAAATCTTTTGCTAAGAACAAAGGGAAGGCTCAATCTTCTCAGCTGAAAGGCTCTGGTTCTTCTCAAGACAGCAAGAAGAAGAAGAACATTCAATGCAATTATTGCCATAAATATGGTCACATGAAGGTTCACTGTCGGGTTCGATTGGCTTTTGAACAAAATAAGAAGGGAGGGTCTCAACAAAAGGCAAATGTCGCAGAGCCCTCTAAGCAGAAAGAATTTACATTCTATGCTTTTATGGCCAAAAGAACTGCAGATCCAATCAAATCTTCTACCTAGTATATTGATACAAGGGCTTCTCGACATTTTACTCATCGTTGGGATTGGTTTACCAAATATGAACCATTCACCAATTCAGTGATCTTTGGAGGAGGAGGAGAAGAGTACACAGTTGCCAGTAAGGGCAATGTTCAGATTCACTCTGGAGGGAGAAATTTAATATTTCTCGATGTCTACTATGTTCCAAGCATGGAACATAATCTTCTCTCCATCAGCCAAATCATGAGGCATTCTCCCCAATTGGATGTTGTTTTCAGTTCGTCCACCTACAGCATTGTTGATAGGGAGACTCATACTACAATTGCTATGGGCCTTGAGGATCATGGTCTTTTATAGACTTGTTGATTCCAGTGATTCTCAGGAGCACGCTCTAGCAGCCAGGAGTACTTCCATTAGCAAACTTTGGCATCAACGTTATGGGCACTTGAATGTGAACTATCTCTCTCAACTGTCTTGGGAGGGTTCGGTTGCTGGTCTACTTGAGATCCAAACTCAAAATCATGGAGTTTGTGGAGCCTGTCAAGCTGGGAAGCAGCATCGGACACCATTCTCGGATGGTGATTCTCAACAAGCCTCCAAGGTACTTCAATTGGTTCACACTGATGTATGTGGACCAATGAACACTCCATCTGTTACTGGGTCCAGGTACTTTTTATTATTTCTTGATGATTTCAATGGAAAAATGTGTGTATTTTTTGAAAAATAAATCAAATATGTTCAGTACATTTCAGTAGTATAAGGCCTTAGTTGAGAAAGAATCAGGTTCTTAGATTGTTACTCTAAGGTCAGATAATGGGGGGGAGTTTTGTTCAGCTGACTTCTCTACTTTTGTGCTACACATGGCATTAAGCACCAACTCACCACACCATACACCCCTCAACAGAATGGTGTCGTTGAACGTAGGAATCGCACCATTATTGAAATGGCTCGTTTTATGATGGAGTATAGAAATCATAGTTACGAGACTCGGCACCTGAACTCGACACAAACCCGGCAAAATGAAAAAACCCTAGAAATTTAGAGATTTTTAAGGATTTAAAACATGTTTCAAGCACCCTTTATTAAATAAACCTTAAAGACACAATAAC
Organism: Sequoiadendron giganteum; assembly: GCA_007115665.2. Taxonomy (NCBI): domain Eukaryota; kingdom Viridiplantae; phylum Streptophyta; class Pinopsida; order Cupressales; family Cupressaceae; genus Sequoiadendron; species Sequoiadendron giganteum. The sequence continues at coordinate 539,883,432 of CM021108.1, forward strand.
ATCATTAAATAGAAGCAAATTTGATCACATACACAAGTATACATCAATCACATAAGTATACAGTACACAAATTGTAGCTGAGTTGCTGAAGGAAATAGCACACTTAGATATATAAATATAGTCAAATGTATACAAAATTCATGGAATATGAAATCCATGACATCAAATGTTCCAAACAAATATGAAATATCAAAACAATAACTACAAGTCTATGGCTCAAAGGAGCCTACATCCTTCCTACGAAGGCATCTAAGGTGGGTCCTAGATGATGTAGCAACTACAGCCACAGTCTATGCTTGTGACTCCATGCCACCCTCACCAACATCAGTTGTGGATGTGTTTTCTCATCCTCCTTTAACATGGCTACAACCTCAGCCTCTCTATCTGCCCGGTCAACCCAATCAAGGTCCTAGTCACTAACACAACTATACATCGATCATATAAGTATAAACACAAATTGTAACTGGGTTGCTAAAGGAAATAGCACACTTAGATATATAGTCAAAGACTCAAACGTATACAAAACTCATGGAATATGAAATGCATGACATCAAATGTTCCAAACAAATATGAAATATCCAAAGATTCAAAACAATAACTAGAAGTCTATGGCTCAAAGGAGCATGCATCCTTCTTACAAATGTGTCTAAGATATGTCCTGGATGATGCAACATCCATAATCTCAAGTTTCAGGGCAATTGCCCTAATGGGGTTGATGGGCAATGCCCCTCGTGGGTGTCTAGGGGCAGCACCCTTAGCAGGGTCAAGGGGTAGCGCCCCTTGTAAGGGTTTGGGGGCAACGCCCCTCATGGGGGTCTAGGGGCAGCGCCCTTAGCAAGGTCAAGGGGCAGCACCTCTTGTGGGGCTTTGGGGGCAGCGCCTCTTGCGAGGCTTTGGGGGCAGCGCCCCTCGTGGGGTCAAGGGGCAGCGCCCCTTGCAAGGGTTTGGGGGCAACATTTTGCATTCACAATAAGTAAAAAAAAAAAGTTTTTAACTTTAAATTCCATGTAATTTTTGCAGTTTTTCAAACCTTGCCTGTCGAGTTCTTCTAAGAGGACTCGCCTGGACTTGGCAAGTCTGGCGAGTCTGGCAGACTCAGCGAGTCCAGCCAGGACTCGTACAGACTCGACTAAGTTCGAGTCCGAGCCCCCAGGACTCAGCCAACGTGACTCGACTCGCGACTCCCCAAGTCCTGGCGAGTCTTGTTACTGTGATAGAAATGTCCCTAAGAAATACTAGGCTGAAGCAGTTTATACTGTAGTCTACCTCCTGTATCGATCACCTACATAGGCCATTAAGAAGATGACTCCAAAAGAAGTTTGGTCAAGACATAAGCCTAAGGTGGGCCATCTAAAAGTCTTTGGTTCTACAGCTCATGTTTGGATTCCAGATGCTAAGTGTGCCAAGCTGGACTCCAAGAGCCAGCAACTTATGTTTACTAGTTACAGTGACAATCACAAGGCATACAGGTCGATTGATGTGGAGACAGATCGTCTCATATTCAATCGTGATGTTGTGATTGATGAGACTACTGGTCCATTTCTTCCTACTACCAATCTTGAGGATCAGCCTACGAAGGTTTCTGATGAGGGTGTTCGTCTTCCTCTTGGTTCCTCTAATGGGAGGGCTTCAAAGCATTCTGACTCTGAAGATGAGGAGTCTACCAGTCATGATCTAGCACCACTTGATTTTCCTCAAGATTCACATCCAGATGACTTTGTTCCAAAAATCCCAAGAGATGTTGTTTCTCCTATTCCAGATGTTGGTAATTCTACTCTTCGTCCTAAGTGGTGGCTCAAGACTATCAGAGATCTTCCTGATGATGAACTCATTGAGAACAGATTAGCTCACAGAAAGAGCAAGCCGCAAAACATAGTCAATTTTGCTTTTATGGCCAACATCCACAACATGTATGAGCCTCAGACATATTCAGAGGCTAAAGGAATTCTAGAGTGGGAAAAGGCTATGGAGACAGAATACCATAGTCTTCTGAAGAATCAAACTTGGGTTCTTTCTGATCTTCCTCCTGAGAAGAAACCGATTAGTTGCAAATGGGTTTACAAGGTCAAATATCATGCAGATGGTATTCTGGATAAATACAAGGCAAGGTTGGTATCTTGGCGATTCACACAGCAGGAGAGCATTGAATATGAGGAGTGTTTTGCTCCTACTGCCAAGATGAGCACGATTCGTCTTCTTCTCGCTATTGCAGCCCAGTTTGGATGGACAGTTCATCAGATGGATGTCAAGAGTGCCTTCCTCAACAGTGAGTTGCAGGAAGAAGTCTACATGACGCAGCCTCCTGGTTTCAAGGTTGCCGGAAAAGAACATCAAGTTTGTAGATTGGTCAAAGCACTCTATGGACTAAAACAGGCTCCCCATGCATGGTACATCAAGATTGATCAATACTTGGTTGACCATGGTTTTCAGCGCAACCCTTCCGACTCTAATTTGTATGTCAAGCACTCTGGTGATGATATTTTGTTTCTTGTTGTCTATGTTGATGACTTAATCATTACTGGCAGTTTGGCACATTTGATTGCAGCAATCAAACAAGATTTGTGTCAGGCTTTTGACATGATAGATTTGGGGCTTCTCCATTATTGCTTGGGTATTGAGGTTTGGCAGACAACTAATTGTATTTTTATCTCTCAATCTAAATATGCTTGAAGTCTGCTTGACAAATTTTGGATGTAGGATTGTAAACCTGCCTCCACACCTATGGAGAAGGGGCTGAAGTTATCAGCCAAATCTGATTCACCTTTGGTCAATGAAACGACATTCAGGCAACTAGTGGGCAGTTTCATCTACCTCACTGCCACTAGACCTGATATCAATTTTGCTGTGAGCTACATTTGTCGCTTCATGACAGTTCCAAAAGCTGATCATTTGGTTGCAGCGAAGCGAGTGCTGAGATATGTTAAGGGAACTTCAAATTATGGCATTTTGTATTCAGATGCAAGGATTTAAAGCTGATTGGTTATACAGACTTAGATTGGGCAAGTTCAGTGGATGAGAGAAAATCCACTTTTGGGTATGTATTCAGTTTGGGTACAAGTGTTGTAACATGGACCAGCAAGAAGCAACAGGTTGTGGCTCTTTCCTCGACTGAAGCAGAATATCGGGGAACAGTTAGGGCAGCATGTGAGGCAGTTTGGCTCCACAAGATGCTTTCCGACATGCACATGTCACAAGCAGGACCTTCTCCCTTGTACACTGATAATCAAGGGGTGCTGAAACTGGCCAAAAATCCAATCTTCCATGAACATACCAAGCATGTCAAGCTTCATTGTCACTACATCCACAAGCTGGTAAAAGACGGATTAGTTCAGTTGTAGTATGTTCCGACAGCAGATCAAATTGCAAATATTCTCACCAAGTCTCTGAGCCCGAATAAGTTTGTAAAATTCAAAGGCAACTTGGTGTTGTTGATAGATTGACCATTAAGGGAGGGTGTTAGAATAATATTTCTTTATACTGTTAATGGTTAATAATGTAATTAGTTAAGACATCTTAAATCTCTTCTTAAATGTCTATAGTTGTAGTTAGCTGAAGTAGCTAGACTCATTAATGTTTTCAGTGCTATGCCACTGCTATATATTGTAATCCTTTCTTCTTGTTAAGCAAGTAATTAATCTACCAATTCAATTTCAGAACACACACACTTCGATCAACTCTAATAGCATTCCAGCAGCACCTATGTACCTGTGAAAATATAATATATCAAACTACTATCTCACACCTCCAATATATAGACAAAGAGAGGAAAAACCATAAATGTTTTCACCAAAAAAATGGATAGCAAAACCATGGTATCATCCAAAAATCCCCTGCCCACCTTAGAGAGGACTTCCAAGAATAGTAAACACAATCAATGACTTTGAATGGCCTCCAATGGGCACAATCAATGTATCTTCAAATAGCATATGTAACCACAAAGGCATCTTTGACTCATAACTCCCCAACAAGTCACATTCTCAAGTGTAAAGCTCGATTATGAAGATCACAAATCACATGGGTCCCATCTGTTATGACAAAATTCTCCACCCCTTAATCATACTGCCTAGAATTGGGAATTTGCATTGAATGAGTCCAAAGTCAAAAGTAATCGCCATCTTAGTGCTCCACCTCCCTCATGAATGCATAGACAACTAATATCAACATTCCTAGGAGAATATTAAATACAAATAATTTCTCCAATTACACCCTAAGTGTCCATGTGCACTTTCCAAGTGTGTTGGAGAAATAAAATATACATAGGATTTGCAAGGTTAATGACATCTTAATCCTACCAAATATTTCTGCTCTAATTGGCCAAATGCAAGCTGTATATAAATGTCAATGAGCAACATGCATGAGGAATTTGCAAATTTCACTGGTATCAACACCGCAAATCATAGTTTACATACTTGGAATTGGAGAGTACTCGGCAAGCCCAAAAACTTTGACTCGGGAAAAACTCGACAAATACTCAGCAAATACTCAGCAAATGTGTGTGGATATTTATGTATGTGCATACTCAAGACTGCATTGTGCACACATACATATCTATAAACATACACAAGATGCCATGTTTGCATGCATATACACACACAGACATATTTATACACACAAAAACATGCCAAGTTTGTGGGTTTTTTGTGACCTACTAGCGATTACTCGATAATTTGACGGGAGAAAATCCATCTGCATACTGCCCGCAAGTAAAAGCAGAAATTACTCGGCATGCAAAATTTTTGGAGATTACTCGGCTACTCAAAGAGTAATCGGAGAGTATGTAAACTATGCCGCAAATAGCCCAAGCCTTCACCAAATATTTCATATACTTACAGCAAGGTCCTATGCAAGTAGCTTCCTGAAATTTCAAAGGCGGAGATGTTTTTTCAGTTAATAGTGTCATGGATAATTTTAATTGCTGCTTATTTTAACTAACCTGCTTATTTTCAATTGTCACATGATTCTGTGACAAAAAGAAAAGAAAAAAATGGGAGGGAAGAATTCATCTGAAGCCATGTGGCAAAGAAGAGTTTTAGTAGTCACTGCATCACTTCAGCCCCATCTCTTTACCTCTCGTTGGAGCATCCTAAATTGTGGCTTCTACTTTTTAGGTGAATATTTTAAAATAAGCTATTTGCTGAACATTAAATACTCATAGACCATCAGGACCTAAAGAATAGAAGCCATGATGATATTCATGGGACCAATCTATTAGGGAATTAAACAATGTAACTATTAGCAGCTGTAGACATCGGAAAGGAAGGAAAAAAACATAAGCAACTCTTTCAAAAAGTGCTATGACAGAATTTGTTGCTGTGTTGGTCAAGAGGCTGGAAAGGAGTTTTAAGTGTTTGACAAAACAAATATTGCAAAAGGCCACATATATGGCTAACAAATCATGAGAAAAAAATTTAAGAAAAAAACTGGTGACCCATTTTAAGCACTAGCTTAACAAATTATGAATTCCCTCAGGCAGGTGAAGTATAGAAAACCTCCATATAATATTTCGATAAGTGTAGGGGTAAAGAGTCTTGGAGGTGGGTTTGGTTGGATTAAGTAGAAAATACCATTTATAATGTGATGATATTACAACTAAGTTCAGTTGATAAAGAAGAGCATGTAACTATTTGCCACACAATTTTTTGTACTCTAGGCTTGCATTCTAAGTATCCTTTAAGAGAGACAGATCTGAATATGATACAATATGCATTTATCCTCAATATATATTTCACAATGCTACAGGAAGAGTAAGAAAAGACTATTTACATTATCAGAAAGTCAAAACAAATCTGAAATAATTTTGTACATAAAAACAAGAAGTATTTATAACATGCAAATGTATCAGAAATGTTTATCAATTTAGCTTATTTTCCATAGACAACTTCAAGCTTCAATAAGAACATGAATTTGGTGATCTCCAAGATATTCCATAGACAAATTAGATATTAATCATTTATTGCGCACTCATATCCAATGCTGAAAAAGGATAAGTAGCAAAGAAGATAAATATAGAAGTAACAGTTATGCATAACAAAAATAAAATAAGTTTGGTTAACATTGAAACATGAATATCTTAACTTGATTTTACCTCATCATATTTCTCAAAATTTTGAGTGTCCAACTCCCCGTTGACAACAGGTTTGTATGCTGCTTCCATCTCATACAACTTGTCCCATTGAATACCTCTAAACCATGGGTGCGCCTGTGTGACAACAGACCAGAACCAACATATTTCATAAACATATTCCAATAGATATTTCCCTTTGGAAAAATTCCATTAGTTCAGCCAGGAGAATTCAAAAACTACCAAGTAAAAGAAAGAATATGCTAATTCTAGACAGCTGTTTAAATGTTTTCACATAGTTATTTTGATGCTAGTACCAGTAATAGAATTTTTATTTTTTTTAATTAATGAAGATGCTATCTGCTAACTCGCCATTTCTCAAGTTCCTAATATATCCTTAAACATATGTCCATGTCTTGTGTTACATATTACTTGGAGTTCCAATGTTTTTAAAAAACATCTCTTGGTATCACAAGGCTTGAAACAATTTTGCCTATATAAACCCAAGCATTTCAGTTATTTAGTCATTATTGTTTGATCATGATGAGTGTCCAAAAGGTATTATTTTAACCTTCCTAATGGTTTCTTTTCTTATTTTTCTTCTTCTCATTTGATCAAGGATTGTCCTTTGCGCCAACAAAAAGCAGTCAATGTTCCCCCTTATCACAGTGAAAACTGAAAAAAAAAAGTCAGGTGTCGAAGCAAGGTGAATCTCTCACTCCTTTAGAGAATGAAATAGGGGTGCCTAGTAAAATGGACAGAACAGGGAGTGAAAGTAGGGTACAAAAGATCTTGAACATATTGCAAAGGACAACTAAGTGAACAGGCACACATGAACTAGCCCAATTGTCAGGGTATCAATCTCAATGATTTTCCATGAAGCTAAAGGTTGTGGTATGGAATATTGGGGAACTTTGGAGATGAGACTGTTGGTGTAAATCATGCATTATTACACCTTAGGTTGTATTCATCTTGCTTGAGTGAATATTATTTTTATCATGCATTTTATTTCTAGATATTCTATTTAGACAATTTTAGGATTAGCTTGGACTCTTTTATTGGTTTTCTGTAGTCAGGCTTTGGAAAATTCATTCTATTTCAGAAGACTGAGTTCTTATCCTCATCTCCTCTCCTGTTGTCTATAAAATGCAACTTCATTGCATTTTATGGATGCAGAGTTTGTGGGATCAATTTGATTAATAAGATAGTACCCTGTTCGTTCATTTTTTCATTTCTGTATTTTTCTTTATTTCTGCAAGTAGGTAGTTTTCTTTAATTCTATTTCATTCCTTAGGTTATATTTAATTGAAGACATGCATAAAATTTTAGATGGTATTACAGTATTTCTGCAGCCATCATGCAAGAACTTTGAGCCAAACTCTTACATAGTATCAAAACATCTTTGCAGCCATCCTACAAGAACTTTATGCCGAAATATTACATGGTATCAGACCATCTTCGTAGCCATACTACAATATTTTAGGGCCCAAATCTTATAGAGAGGCAGGCTATAATTTGATTACTCATGGATGATATAAATACAGATGTGCTCTCCCTTCAAGAGGTTCGAAACTGGTGGATTCATATTTGATAATGCACAATTGGAATGGTGAATGACATACCCTTCTTGTGAGGATGGTAAGTGAGGGATTACTGTTGTTGCTTCTTGGATTACAGCTCATATCCCTAATAAAGGAGGGGCCATTTAGCTAGGTTTTGTAGGTTATCAATAATGTTAACCACCAACGTGTGTGGTTTTTGTTTAGTATATTCCCTTGTGAATCCCTTGGTACAATCTAACTTCCAATGGATGGCTCAAAAGCAGCTCAATCAAAAGTAGGTCCTGTTGGCACCCCATTTTTATGTCTCATTTTTGCTTTTTTTCTGCTCCAAAAGTTGTGCATTTGACCTTATCCACCCATTACTTATAACCGATCTAAGACATCCTAAATGGGTTCCCTAAGTGTCCAAGGAGGTGAAATTCCATTAAATCCTAAGTCTAGAACCGTTTCTAGCGTTTTCCTTATGTTATTTTGTGTTTGACGGAGTTTCGGTTCATGGTTTCCCATCCCTTTATACCATCCCTTCCACCCCCAATGCCTTGAAAGTCCGCTTTTCCTCAAGTGTTTCAGAGTTTTGGAGTTTTTCATCCCATTATTCCCCCTATCAGACTTGTCATCTTGGTCATGCCTTCCCCAAAAGTCTGACATCCTGACATTCCCTTCTTCATCAAATTTCCTCTAAGTGTTTTGAAAGTTCTCCATTTCCACGATTCCTCGATTTCTTGAAACCTTGACAAAAAAGATAGAAAATTCACAAGGTTCGCAATGCCGCAAAGTTTGTGATTTCACGAACTCTGTGAAGGTGTGATGAAGGGAGAAGAAAAGGTCAAAAGGTTCATAAGCCTCCCAATAACACTAACAAAGGGACAAAGAAATGGCTAAAGTTCACCGTATCGCAAACTTCGTAAGTTCATGAACTTGTTGATATGCCAACATGGTTTGCAAGTTCTCTATCTCTGCAAAAATGTGACAAAAGTTCTTAAGGTTCACCAGTTCACAAAAAGTGCAAAACTGCAACAAAGAAGGAAGAAATGAGTTTCAAGTGTCACAAAGTTCAGCAGTTCGCAAATTTGTCAAAAGGCCGACATGGTTCTTAAGTTCACGAAAGGTGCAAAAGTGCAATATGCTTGACCAAGTTGGCATAAGTGAGAATGATTGAAGAAGGAAACAAAGAACTTGCAAAGCTTTAAGTTTTGATAGGTATAGGTTCATTTGGACATATTAAGGGGTTGGGATTTTCTAGAGAGATAACCATTATAAAAGAAAACTTTGTTGAAGGTTGTAATTTTTTCAAAAAGATAATAAAGTTTGTTATTTTGTTCCTATGTGTATGTTGTATCGAATTTTCTCTATAGTAATGATATGAATACATGCTTATAAATTTGATTGTCTCCTTCATTAAATTTCATGTTCTTTGAGGGAAGTAAGTTTTCAAGGAAAGAAAAAAATCTCTGCTTGCACATTTGCTATAGGAGTTGTTGATTTAATTAGTTTATCTTCAAGGAGGGTGATAATCCTTCTTAGACAGTGATTGGTGTGTGTGTACTTATGAAGGATTAGTAAGTAGAATCTCATTCAATAAGTCAATAACGAGGGTTTATATTACCATAAGGCAGTAATAGATTTTTGTTAAACCCCAAAGATGGAATGTTGATGCAATATCATATTGGTATAAGTTTCAGACTCTGTTATCCAAAGGAAGTAGGCAGAGATCTTTTCTATTATCTCTTTCCATTTAAAAAATTCACAAAATGAAAAACTACACTTTGGTGTTGTATATTAGTAGTTTAGGTGATTTGTTCATGCCTGCTCATTAAAGGTACAAGGAAGTTAATACTACGAAATTATCTTCAAATCCTTGCTCTATTTGCATGAATCATTTATCTGCCATTTTTCACTGAGATAAACCCATTATTCTACAGATATCCAGTGTTAGTAGGTACACCCGCCTAGGTCTTGTAGAGCCTAAAATGTAGGAGAGAGTCATATATCTCCCGTTCATTGGCCCAACATCTTAATTGTTTTGATCATAGGGATTCACAAACCCTTAGAAATAATTAACAGCAGCTTGGAGAACCAAAGGTTCTTGGAGGTGGATTTAACATGGTTATGTGGGATGGTAATTATGTTAAAACATAAGATAATAGTATTTTGATCTAAATAAAGGCACGCTTTGAAGGACTGAGAAAGGATGAATGGTGTGACAAACATGGCATGGGTCCAAAAGCATCTTGTTACAACAGGATGGTAAAGGTCGTCCAAAAATCATGAGAAGGAAACAGATTCAAGTTGGGCTTGAAGATTATATGCAAGTTTATATGCATCCATGTTTTCTTCTTGTGCATAGAGATCCATACATTATTGGATCAAATTAGTATCCTATTTCTGCTTACATGATCACTGGTGTAACCATCAATTTGATTCTCATTTCTTGTTCAAGTTGAAAGGTTTTTGTTCTTGACATAGCACATGTTCACTGGTGTTGACATTAATCTGATTATCACTCCTTGTTCAAGTTAAAATCCTTTTGTTCTTGACTTAGCAGAGAACAGTAGTTGCATCCTTTGGTGGGATAATTCCACAAAACATGCAACAAAGTTACTTGATAAATGAAGAGGATGCACCTTAGAAAGTTACTGCTACATAGTACTCATGATTTCATATATCGTATAAGACTCTAATAAACTATTCATGCAAAAAAATTGGCTACATTGGCTGAGGAATGATAAATATTTGATTCTTGTAAATTCCTGTTAATGTTGGGAAAGATCTTAACTATACCTAGATCGAGCGACCTAGTGCATAAACCCTAGGCAGGATCAGGCTGTGAGAAAATATTATCCAAATGGCCATTCGAAACCTATTGTCAACATCAATACCACAACCAATCTCCTGTAGAATCTTTCATCTATTGCCCCAACAATATTTCTGTTGTCACATGATGACATGGATACTAGATATCTCATCTATTTCCCTCTCACCTTGTCCTATGGGGTTCCCACCTAGGGGTTTTCTACCTGTAACCAATAGAAGATAATGGCTGACATGTGGATGAGCAATTGTTCATCTGCCATAATGGATCCTGTGTGATATGTGTCACCAATAATTTGTGTACATAAATAGATTGGGTTAGAGAAGAGAATCATTCTATCATATGACTTGAGGGGTTTTGAAAATTTGAACACTAATTCATAAGCAATAGAATATGAAGAGGCACGTGGAACAGAAAACCTTTCCATGATGGATCCATTGCCTTTTGTATAACCAACACCTTGTACAATTCAACTAACTTGACTACACAAGACTGAGTAAGAGTTTATCTGGAAAGAGTTTGGAACAAGAGGTACAAATGATGAGATCCCTTGATCATATGCATTTCAATTACCTTGGCTAAGAGGAGATTGAGTGCAAGTTTCCCTAAGGAGAAATCAAACTAAACAACCAATTGTGAGTTCTCGTGATCTTTATTACTGGACCTTCCAATTGCTGTTATTATTTGGTTATATGGATATGGTGACTTGGTTGTAGCCACAAGTTACTGATTGGCAATGACTGTCAAATGCCAACTAATCTGCAATAGATTTAGTGATGAACATACTCTGCTCCACACCTTGAAAGGTGTGATAGAGCTCTTCATAAATCACATCCTCTAACAAAAGAATATGTAGCAACATCATGTTACCAATGTATTTGCAAGTGTGCCTACTTGCACTTTTTCACTAACCACCATGTCTGCATGCAATTATAGGGAAGATGGTGCATAACATTTATGTTAATCTCTGACTGCTTTCTCAGGTCCCTGTAAGATTGATGCAACTTCTCAGTGTGTGATTCCATTCCACCCATTTTTTGTATGTGTAAATTAATATATGAAGCATTTCCTTTTTTTTTAAATGACTCAGATTCTCTAAAATATCATAGTGATTTTGGATGTATTTGAAAGGTTTGAAAATATTGAACACCCAATAATGAATGAATTGCCCAGAGAAGATGGGAAGCATGTCATATAAATTTATAATATATATCCCTTTCGATGCCGCCAGCTTAAGTGCATTCACTGATTTATGCTTAATAAAAATTCTTTGTTGAAGAAAAAACACGACATTGTGTCTTGGAAAATATAAAGTGTTTTGGGTCCCTTGAAAATTTGAACGGACTTCTCTTCACTCCAACCCCTCAGAAGTTCAATGCATCATTCTAAGAGTTTTTCTGGTAACACATAATTCTGGTCCAAATGTGCAGTGGAGAATATTTACAAGATACATATACTTCTTTTAAAATTTCATGGCCAAAGGAAGCTAAAAGTGTATCTAGTCAGCATAAATTTATGAAATGGTTGAAAGGTATAAGAATAATGAAGGAAGGAACGACTGTATATTAATTTCGACAAGTGACAAAAGTAGGTTAATAGGACTCCAAAAATATGCTCAATTACAAAAGGAAAGTACTAGGTTTTATAAATCGCCAGGTTATGAAAACTAACACACTTAATATTAAATAAATGTAAACAAAACAAAAGGGGTTTAACCTAAAGAGACAATCATATTCTAGTCATACTTCTAAAAACAAATTGACAGTGTATGACTTCAGGAAACAACTTATACATTTGAATAACTCTGATAATCCAATCTGAGAAAATCCAGTGCTGCTCAGATAATTTTATAATAAATATGAGAAACAAGAAAATTTTCATGCAAAACTCCAAAGATTTTCAAATGCCAGCTGAAGAAACCACTATTATAATGCTTCTATAAATTTAAACAAGGCAAACATAGGTCCCATATGCATGTTTTAATATGTACCTTTATTTCATCCACTCCTCTTGAACCCAACCTGTGATCTACATCACACAGCAACCTACAAATCAAATCTTTCGCTTCAGGTGATACTCGAGGTTCTTCAGGGAATTTCAAGCATGTCTTCCAGCAAAGGATCTGTTTCACAATAAGATATTCAAGCCATAGAGCGAGGCAATTTAAATGTTTTGTTTCTTTGAATAGTTATAATGAGAGAAAAATAACAACCAAATTATAACCGTCCTATAGTTTTTTATTACCTTTCTACATGTAATTTTGGGGTCATCAGAACAGAAAGGAGGACAGCCAACAAGCATCTCATACATGATTGCACCTAAGGACCACCTGGAAAATAATCAATCAATGTAATAAGTAATAGGAGCCTAGCTGCGCCTTATTCAAATAGCCATGAGTAAATAATGTCTCAAGACCAGTTTTCTATGACTGTTTGAAGTAAAACTGCAGAAAAGAAGACAACTACGACCATTAGAGAAAAAAAAACTTTCTGCTGCCCCTGGAAACCTGTAAGTATAGACACAAAAAATATAAGTATTTCTGAGACCATGTCATCATATGTATGAAGAACCCAATTCATATAATAACAAAAATAGCTGAGCCTCTTGTCAATGAAGACAGACTTCAACCAAAGATTATGAGATTACAGATATCAACGTCATAGGTAATACATAAATGAATGTTGCACATTAGTAGAGCAGACAGCTTTATATGCCCTGTCGCTCAAATCAATCAAGGTGAAGGGGCAGTAGCTCAAATCACTCAAGGTGAAGGGACACAATGACATAGTTGGGATTAAACAGATGTTATAAACATGAGTTTTCAAAAACAAGACTACATATATAACGACTCTCTTCTAAACACCCTTATAAAATTATTTCTCTCAAATATATGCAGATATATTCTTGCAACCAGGCTTTCTAGCACTGTTGTATCTATTCGACTGATATTATAACTTGAAAAAATGGATTGATTTATTAAAAAACGAGATAGAAAATTTACAATTGATGTCACTCTAAAAGGGTATAGCTCAGTTAACATACATTAACAATTATCATCTTCAAGTGGAGTAAAATGCAAAATTTCAGTAGCCACTAAATGAATTAATCTCCATGCTCCCTTTCCTTTTCAGAGCTAATTCTCCCCCACCTTTTTTGCTTGCTTTTTCACATCGTAGCCTACTCCCTCTGCCCTGCCGCCCACGGTCCTACCTAGTTTCACTCCTGGTTAATTCACGCTGTTGATTTTGGCTATTCTCACTATCCTATTTTCATTCAATCATATTTCAGTATTGAATCTTACTGCGATTACCATCTGTTAATATTATCTTCTGCTCCTTATTGATTCTCTCACCACTCTTAATCTTATATTTAAAAATTCTTTTTTAATAGAGTTTCTTTTTATTTTAACTGTTAAGTTTCTTAATTTTGTTTCTTGTTTATTGGTCAACATTTATAACTGTAGTTTTCCATTGGGTTTCAATTCCAAATTTTTTAAATTTTTAGCTTTAATTCTTAATTTGTAACTTTATTTTAGATTTTAGTTCTCTCCTATTAATATTTTAGTCCCTTGGCTGACCTGCCTATCACACTTGGCAGCATAGGGCTTACTTATTGAACAGACCTAGCGATTCTCATATCTTTTATCATTTGTTTCTCATCCTACTGATGTAATGGAGAGTGATCCAAAACATTGATGCAAAAATCAAACACATTTTTTTCCAATGTTCCACAGAGTTTTGGAATGGGTGGATGGGGACCTAGATTTGGGGACGGAAGCGGCAACACAAATATATATTGTTAAAACCAAAGGGAGGGTCTAAGGGTAGCACCACTTGCAGGGTCAAGGGGTATGTGGGGGCAGAGGCCCAAACAAGGTCAGGGGCAGAACCCCTCACACGGTCACTATCACACTATAGGGTGGATCGAGGGTCAGAGCCCCTACCACCAAGCCCACACTAAGGCCTTTGAAACCACATAGACTTTCATGGTGCGTCACATTTTTCAAAATTTTATCACTATATTTTCTCCAACACTAAATCCTCATTATTTCTAACCAAATCTTCATTCTTCAAAGAACTAACAATGAAGCTGGGGACTTTGACTGGTCTAAATGTTGAGACTTGCATAATCGAAGACATGAATATTGTCTTTGTTGAATCTTTATATTTGTTTTCTTCTCTGTTTTTAGAAATTCCTTACAGCAGTTAGCAGAAAATCGCAAACATCTATCATTTGTGAAAACTTGATAACATCCACCACCACCCTGCCCTCACCACTTGCTCCACCCTCTACTAAGCCTGAGGTGTTAGTGATGTATGAATTAAGAAATATTTGATCACCAACTTCCTAAAGTTAAGACAAGAAAACGTGCATCTGAGTAAACAAAAACAAAACAGTTTTTTTAATAGTCTATTTGCCTCCAATACCATCTAAATATTCCTTCTTTCTGCCAAGGTCAATTCAATCATTTGTGCATGCCATCATGTTTTCTGCTTGTTTAAATCTTTGACAAAGAATCACTCCTATGACATAGAGAAACTTTATAACAGCATGCGAACTCTCCAACATCCTTTGCAAAGGGAAATGCACCCGAAATGTCCCCTGCTTCAGCAGAAGCGTTTTGGGGACATCTCCCCCTGCAGGTGGCAGTGGGAGGATAGCTGTAGGACATTTTGTCCCCATCCTCAAGTCCCCCAAGCATCCTGCACTTGGAGATGTTTTTTCAGGGGTGGCAGGTCCCCATGGAACAATAGTTTTTTCTAGAAACTCCACAGCTGAATCTCATGGAGTGTGAAAACTTAATTTCTATTGAAGAAAAAGCTATAGCAATCAAACATCTGACTAGCACCAAATGGAAGATATCAGCAATGATTAAAGATATATAAGTAAATAGGAAACATAGTCAATTGAATATATGAATAAATGCCACATATTAAACAACAAAAATCCTAAGGATGAAGATTGGAAACAAAGAAAATAATTATGAGTTATGCTGATTCAGATAACTGAAAGCATCAAATGAAGGAGGAAACTAGCAACCGGTGACAGAT
The DNA here is from genome assembly GCA_007115665.2 of Sequoiadendron giganteum. Lineage (NCBI taxonomy): Eukaryota > Viridiplantae > Streptophyta > Pinopsida > Cupressales > Cupressaceae > Sequoiadendron > Sequoiadendron giganteum. Next base: position 539,898,918 of record CM021108.1, read on the forward strand.
GCATTCATTGGGATCACGCCAAAAATTCCCAGTGAGATATTAATGCATAAGAATAGAACAACCAATCCATTCATGATACTTGACAAGGAGATTCAAATACATAATAATCACAATAAAATTAATTCCATGCATAATTCATTCACAATTTTACAACATTGCAGGTATCTATTGAATACCTCAATCATATATACAAACTGACTGAAGCATTATATGATGAACAAGTCAGGACTAGGCAAATGACTTAACATTGATGGTGCATCATAACACACAACAATAGCACTATCACATTCCATAACCAGATATTCTAGGAAACCTGAGAGGTAATAGGGTGCATTTAGTATATAGTTGAGCACTAAGTACCCCATACTTGATTTGTAGTGCTAATTTATTCAGATTAAGTTTAGCTCCAATTTAGAAAATGTATCATTAAAGATGTGGTGAGTTTATTCCAATTTAGAAAATCATCAATTTAGAACACGCTTTATCAATAGTTTCACTTTCTATTCATTGATGTAACCTGCATACATAGTTGAGTATTTATTGTTGTTATATTCTATTATTCATTAATGTTATTATACTCCTGTAGTATACTTTTCTACAGTTATCCATATGTTCCCATTAAACTTTTTTTTAAAGTTGCAGGTCTGGATATGGCTTTGGTTTTCGTGGTATGTCGAACAATACTGTGGTGTCAAATGACACTAAGAACTAAGGAATCATCCAAGAGGTCCAAACCTTGAATGCCAAAGGTTTAGGAACTCATAAATTATCTCTAAAATATTAAACTAATCCATTCTTAAAATGACAAAGAAAGGTGAGAGACTATTCCACTCCATCATTGATAGGAAAAGCAAAAATCATCAATGGGCAGAGATATGGAGGATACAGCACCTTCCATAGCTAGAGAAGATGTAGATAGCCTACACACTCCAAAAGAGCTTCTTCTTCGTATTGACATTGGTGAATAAAATCATATCTTTTGCTGGAAATTTTCCAAAACTGGGTCTATCCAAGGTACATCATTGTGTTTTCTCATGTGATCTCCTTTATTATGTTGTTCTTTACATTCCTTTAAATTTTCTACATATATTTCATTCATGTAGTTAATTGATTTCATCTGTAGTAGCATGGATTTCTCAAATGAGAGTATGTGCATCAGCATGCAATTATATATAGCTCTGATTTTCAATAAAGTGGCATGTGAATTTTTAGGAACTTTTCTTTGAGGAGGAGGAGCTCTGAGAGAGGTGTGGAAGATGAAGACCATCCTCCATTGTTGCTTTCAGATGCTCTTATGCTCACGCATGGTAATTAAAATTAGCATTCTTCGTCATTGTTGGTTGCCTTTGTTTTTCTCTGCTTTTCAAATTTTTCTATAGAATTTTATATTGGGCTGTTAAGATTAGGCTAATTGTGCAGAAAAAAAAAAAAAAATTGAATTCTGCATTTTGCTATTTCTTCCCCTTTTTCCTAGCTTGTACTCATGCATGGTTATTGTCCACTGGGCTTTAGGGAGTCTGGTTTTTCAGTTGGTCTTTTGTGGGGGGTGACATGGGGGTGGTTAGAGATTTTTTTGTGTTGGGGGTTAACTTCCCCCCTATCAACGAGCTGGATATGAGAAGAGTACACCAAAAACCAGTAAGTAATGGAGATAAAATTAATATTGGGAACTTTGAGAATTCCAATGAAGGTATTTCTCTCCCGCAGATTGCTCCAAAAAGCCTTCCTACAGAGATGTGGTCGAAGGGAAAGAGACCAATGGTTATGGAGACTACAATTTTCTCTATGGCTTAAGATGGAGACAAAAATGGATTAGGAGATAGATATGGAATGGGAAGGGCCAGCCACATCAAGGGAGAGGAATCTGGAGGAGGAAAATTCAATAAGGTTTCTTCTCTTCTCATAGTCCTCTCCATTTCTCCCAATCCTGACATGTTGCATGCAGATAAGAATGAAGCAAACAAGCTAAGAAACATTGTTGTTTTTTCGCTTGTCTGGATATGAATATTTAGCCTCCTGGAAAGTTTTTTGATGACTAACTGTGCAACGTGTGGGGTAAAAAGATGGTTATTTATGTGAATGATTCAAAAAGGGAATTTTGTTATCATCTTCAAAATGTATAATATGCAAGATAGAGGTTAAAAAAGAAATCTGGAACTTGGGTCAATCTATTTTAGAGCTATTCCACAGTCTACTGATTCTAGACAAAAAGAAGTCGTGGCCAACTCAGCTCCGAGGTGGCTTGAAATTAGAAATCTGGTCCCCCAGGTGTGGAAATTTATTCCACAAGTCTTAAGCAATTGGGTGAGGTGCTGCATTACCCTTCCTCACCTAAATGCAAGAGTTTTAATATCCTTGGCACCAGAGGTTGAGGTGCCTGAAAATTTATGATATTCAATTAGAACGTAGTAAAGTTAACTATGAAAAGGTTGTCCAAAAATCCCTAAAATACCAAGTAGAACTATAAGTAGCAGAAAATTTAATGGGAAAGAAGAAGAAACCAAAAAAAACAAAATTTGCTTCCAATGGGGGATATTCCTCCTATGGTCGAAGAAAATATTGATTTTATGGACAATGACTTAGGGGGACGGTGCCCGTCCACTCTTTCTCGTAATGAGATTGAATTTCAAAAGAACGCAGGTAACCAAAGCCCTACTAATCTTGATACTTGCCTCAAAGGCCCCCAGATTGAAGAGCATTATGTTGTGATTCCTACAATGCAAAACATCAGTGAGAAAAATAAGAAATTGGAATCTTATAAGCCAAAAGATATGCAAGAGAGGAAAAATGTCCAACAAATAGCTTTAGAAAGCCTTAAAGCTAGGGCTGAGTTTGAAAAGTCTAAATATGACCAATCCCCCCAATGCTGCTAGAACCAAAGATCAATCCCATGGAGGAACAACATTGTAGAGTTTTTACTAAAAACACTAAGAGACAAAAAGCCATTTTGGACTGTATAAACCCACTCTTTTCAGAGAAGTGTAAGGAAATTACTAAAGCCAAAGACATTCCCCTAATTGAGGAAAACAAAACAAAACTAAAAGACTAGAAGTCTAATGGGCAAAAAATCAATAAGATGAGTAAAGAGGAAAAGTTACCCAAATGATTTGATAAATTGTACAAGAATCAAAAGCCTTTGGCTTCTCCTACCACTCATAACTTATAATTAACTGTTCTAGCTGGAATATCAGAGGGTTAGAGACTCCTAACAAAATATACATTCTTAGATCTGTCCATAACAACAAGCCTAATATGGATTTTCTCTATCTACAAGCGAAAGAAACCAAGGTTGTAGGATTTCTGCCAGAAAATGTTCTAAAATATGTTTGGAGAAAATCAAAATTCTTCTCCAGTCAGCATGTTATATGAAAAGGTGGGGCTGCCATCTTAATTAAATCCAAGTGGACTCCTTTCGTCATTGATAGTGGTTTCTCTCCTTGTAATAGGTTGGTCTAGGTTATTATTGAGAAGAATGATTGCAAGTTTGGATTACACTCCAATTTGCTCCCAATGATTATCGAGATAGGTGTTCTCTGTAGAATTGGATTGCTCAATCCCTTCTAAAGGTTCCTTGGGTCATGAGGGGAGACTTCAATATGATAGAGCATAGAGAAGTTAAAGTAGGAGGTAAAGATGCCTTATGGAAAGATAATGAATTGTACTTTTGGTCTAGAATGAAAAAATCTCGTAACCTTGTTGATCCTCCTAAAAAGAAGAAATCGAGTAACATGTAGTTTTGGTTTACTTGTGTAACAACCAGGTCCCGAGGAAAAGGGCATATTCTATGCTTGACAATTTTTATGGTAATAAGGATGTTTTCTCTTTTGAATGTAGCAATGACAATAACCCTATCAAGGTTTCCCCCTCTACCATGTCTAATCATTCTCCAATTGAAGCTTCTACTAAGATTGGGATTAATAGTCAAGAAGATTCTTGTTTTAAGAGTTTGTTGTTTAAGCTTAATGTATCCTTGCTTAAGAATAAAGATTGCCTTGATGGCATCCTTAGTGCTAGAATTATAGTTAAAACTATTTTTAGAGAAAAATCTGCCATCAAAAGATGCGCTAACTTCTTGTCTATTTGGACTCTGGAGCAATCCGTTGAAGATTGTTGGTAGAAATAAAGCACTAGATAGAAGGGGTTTAGAGAGCATCCTTGAGGATAAGCTTTTAAATGCAAAAAATAATATTTACAATAATATCAATTATAAAGCTGTGCATTAGGACCTTAGGAAATCTAAGCATAGTTTAAGATGGTTGTAGAATTACAAGAATCAAGGGACTAAAGTCAAGGCTAAGTTAAACTAGTTAAAAGAAGGGGACAAAGGTACTAAAAATTTCTTCAATATCCTTAAATCTAAGCAAAATAAAGAAGAGATAGGTCCCATTGATATTGGAGGCATTAAGTCTGATGATTGTAATGGAAGATGTTTTTCAGAATATTTATCAAATATTTTTCTCTGTTGAGGATAATGTGCAGATTGCTGACACCAAAGAGTTTTGCAAGAAAGTTATTCTGAAAAAGGTTCGTGACAAAGATGCTAAAGAGATTAGTAAAAATTTCAAAAGATGAAATCAACAAAACCATTATTTATTTCAGTAATGGTAAGTCCCTTGGTATTGATGGTCTCCCCATTGAATTTTATAAAGCTAATAGTGAATGGATTGCAGAGGATCTTTTGAAAATTTATGAATTAGTTTTTGTTAAGGGTTCTCTAGGGTATAATATTAATAGAGGGGTTGTTAAGTTATTTCCTAAAGAAAGGTATAGAGATCTTATCAAGAACTGGACCTATCACTATTCTAAATGCCTCCAAAATTCTAGTGAAGCTTCTGTCTCACTAACTGACCAATATTTTAAATAAAGTTGTCCCAGTTACTCTAACAGGGTTCATTAAGGTCAGATATATCCCTGAAAACTAGGTTAGTTGGGAAGGGATGAATTGGAAAAATTATTCTAGGCAAAATGTCAATATGTTACTTTTGGACTTTAATAAAGCTTATGATAGGGATGAGTGGGCCTTTGTGATTGCTGTTATGGAAGCATTTGATTTCCTTGATGTATTTTGCAAATGGGTTAAAATCCTTTTCAAAGATGCCTCTACGCAAATTGATATAAATGGGTCCTTAGCTAATCCATTTTCACTCCAAAGGCCTATCAGACAAGGCTGTCCTCTTGCTTTGGCCTTCTTTGCTATTGCTCCTAATGCCTTGTGTTATATTTTGAGGACTGATTTAATTAGACCTCCTATTAGAGTTATTTGCTTACTTGATAATAATAACAAGCTTCTCAATGTTCAATTTGCTGATGATACTGCTCTTTTCATTGTGATGAGTGAGGAAAACTTTAACAATGTTATTGATAGCATCAATTTGTTTAGGTCTCAAGTGCAAAGATCTTTGATAGTAAGTCTACTATTTTGAATTGGAATGAATCCCCTCCTAAGTGGCTCAAGAGTAGAAACTAGCAATGAAGAGGACCTAAAACAATTGTTTGGTACCTTGGTATCCCTTTCTCTATGGACCCCTCGTTAAAAGAGATGTGGAAATGGATGTTTAGGAAAATTGAAAACAAAATTATTAAATGGCAATTCCATCTTCTGTTCCACTTAAAAATATTGAAGTGTTTTTAATCTTATTACACAACCATTATAACTTTCACACAATGAACAACGAAAACAATCTAAATCTACAACTTTAAATACTCTAGGCTGAAAATTCTCAATCTGAATTCCCCATGGTAAAAGGCAGATAACAAAAAAGAAAGCATCCGATAATATTAGTTGTGAAATTTCTTTCTCAAAACCCAAAGCATTTTAAGATATTATTTTTATGTAAAATGTGCTTACCAATCACACTCCATGCCATAGCCCTTCTTTACCAGAACTTCAGGTGCCATATAATCAGGTGTGCCAACAGTGGAATAAGCCTTTAACACAATGTCAAAAAAAATTTATTAAATATGATAATGGAATCCACAAAAACAAATATATCTAGTGATTATTGATTTAAGATTTTAAAAAAATTAAAAGCATATAACACCAGAAAATCTCTTTTCAGATTTAGTATTTAATATTTAATGAAATTTCAGAAGCATTATGTCATGTATTTTACACTCATTAAATGCTACCATGAAACTCAAACAAATTTGTTCACTTCTTGTAAATTATTTAATCAAGCGGAAGCCTGAGTGTGCTCTTATTCTCTCCTTGTACCCAGAATGTATAAGGCTTCTTTTACAAGAATATAAGCGTCTTGCATCAGCATTAGATTTGATTTTTTCACGATTAGTTCTTTAAGTTTAAATATACGAGAAAAAGTGCATGTATTGGTTTATTACATATGTTGCATAACAGATTAATCATGGCTGCTGAATTGGCACTGACTACTCAATCTAGTAATATAAGCACATGCTTTCCAAAATAAAGCAAGGTTGCACGTTCTACCTAGACCCATTTTGGCGAAGGCAGGGAAGCACAGAGCATAAACAGGGAAATGCCTAGAAGTACCCTTAAAATCCTAAAAATGATATTTAAATAAGAAGAAAACATACTGGCATACACAGTGGGGCCAAAGTGTGGGACATGTCTCAACGAAATATTGAAAAAATTGAGTGATAGAAAATTATTTGCTAAATTTCCAAGAAAGTCTACTGTAGAAACTGTTGTTAATCCCATAAGTATTTTTAGATAGAGGTAAACTTTATGAGAAATCCTTACACGATTGCTGGAAAAATTCAAAAAAAGTTGAAACTCTGGATACCTTATAAATTCCTAAAAGTTAGCTATTATTACGCACATTAGATACCTTTACCTATTAAAAAAAACATATTAGGGAAAAACCTGTGATTAAAAGAACTGGGGTATTGTCACATGACAGCTATAAGAACTTTGGGAAAACTGTTAAAAACACTTTTAACATAACAATTTCAGATCAGAGTAAATGTTCATAAAATACTTAGTGTTTATGTAAAAAAAATGCAAACAACGAAAGCAGTTCAGAGAACATAGCATTGGTTCATAATTCATAACAGAGAAAGCTCACAGATGACCCTGTTCGACTTTCAGAAGTTGGATCATATATAATTTAATAGCAAAGCGAACAATCAAGTTACTAGCAAAATGTGGTGGGTGAAAATCATTTTCTGGGTGATAACAGAGCAACAGGATTGTCAACCATGTTACATACTCAGTGTAATCAATTTTTATTTTTTTTATGGAGGGTTTTATGTCAAACCCAGATTGTTCTTGCAACCTGATTTAGGAGCACAATCTAAGCTGAGCAACTTTAACGGAATAGCTACCTCTTCGTTGTTGGCTCTTAGTGTAATCTAGTTCAAGAATACCCTAGCAACAAATTAATTCTTAAACATAAGAAACCATTTTGAGAGATTGCAGACCAGGTTTAGTTAGATGCACTGAAGCTGTCAATCACACTTCTTGGAATTATTTCAGAATGAAGACCATCTTATCAGCAAGGACATTAAATACTTATACCAAATAAACAAACTACACAAATGATACATCAACTTGGAGGAAACTGAAGAGTTACATGACAGAGAAAAGATCCAGACAGTAATATGTTGCACTATTTTCTCACTAAAGAAAAATATGTAGCATGCAGCCTCCAAAATTGAAAAGAACTTGTTCCCCCACATTGAGGAAAACTAGAAATGAAATACCAGTGATCGTCGATTTCTTTTCCAGTGTTGAATCTGTTCCCTTTGAGTTAACAAAAGGCCCCTGTTGCGCCCTCTCAAATCTGAACGTCCTTCCATTTCCAGAGCTCGGCGCAGTTCATCATCTGTAAATGGCTCATCTTCATTCAAAGTTGACAATGTGGTATAATCTAGTGGTTTGCATAATCCGAAATCTGATAATTTCATATGCCCATCTTTATCCAACAACAAGTTATCAGGCTTGATATCCCTGTACAAAAACTCTTTACAAGTCAACATAATTTCTCTAATATGAATATTGAATGCTGGCCAAGTACAAGTTGCACCAAAAGCATCTTTTCAAATATATTGTAATAATTTAATAACAACACCATTGTTTTGTCTGCTGGTACTCACATTTAATTGCTAAGTAATAATAGAATTTTCTATTGAATTCTACTAACCAAATATTCATGTTCAAAGATTATTCAAAAAGAAATTGAATTGGAGCTTGATATTGTGAAGTCATCCTCCAGATTACATACCAGTAACTGCAAAATATAGTAAAATATATATGCATTATCTTCAAATTTGATATTGAAGTTCAAAATCAATACCTATGAACATAGTTGTGTTTATGTATTGAGTGAATGGCCAGGATACTCTGTGCAATATAAAAGCGTGCAACATCCTCAGCTAAAACATCCTCACGGATAAGCAGAGTCATAATGTCACCCCCAGGAAGGTATTCCATGATAAGGTACAAATATTCTGTGTCTTGAAATGAATAAAACAGCTTCACAATGTACCGGCTATCAACTTCTGCAAGCAGATTCCTCTCAGACCTTACATGTTCCACCTGCAAACCATAGGATGTCATATCCAATCATCAGTAAGTCTTAACATTCTCACTAATTCTGGAGACTACAGACATATCAAGTGTGGAAAACAAGGACCAGATGGAAATGTATATTTGTGTTAGTGTTACATACATAGCATATAGTTTATTAGCACCAGCTACTCTCATGTTGTATGCCTCTTTCTCACTTCAATCAATTTGCAAAACTTCAGTGTGCATGGACATCCTAAGCCTTTTTATTGATTCTCTTCTAACTAGTACCTCTTTGGGATTTGCTAAGAAAATATTTAGCCAGTACAGAACTCATGAATTTTCCTACAAAAGATAAAAAGCTACAAGTATATTAATGTATTTTAAAGTTCTTTTTAGTTCTTGTTAATCAGATATTTACAAATGAAAAATCTTCAATGTAATTTATAATTTTATATGATATATCTAAGAAACATCTATAGTAAGTTTCCCTATTTGGCTATTTCCAGAGACACTGCCAACAGATTTACAGAGATAAACGTCTGAAGTTCCCTGATGGCTGAAACGTCCCCCCATGTGTCTCAAAGAGGGGGATGCATTTCTGATATGGGAGACAAGTACTAGGGGTCATGGTATGAGTCTCCAAGTAACTATGTTAAAATATATCCAGAAATATAGGTCAATATACCTATGAAGATAATATGTATTTCCAATATCACATGTCCAAAAACCAAGCTTCTTCTTGACAATAAAAATTATAAATGAGTGTTACAAAATGGAAATTAGAACCTAGACCAGGTATACAAGTTTGAAACAATGCACAATATTATGTCCTAACTCCTGATATTTTATGGGTACATAAGAAAACAGGTTTCAGTGTTTTCTAAATAAAAGAAAATAGCACAATGGAATGGACCTAGAGAGCATAAACTTGTATTTTTACACTTTTAGAATGAACTAGGTGTGAAATTTGAGGGATAGTAATGATAACATTCAAATAAAATGCATAACATATGTTGAAGTGCTCATAGGTATTGTGCAAGAAAAGTTAGCAACACATCATTTTTTGTAAATAACTGCATGAAATATTTCAAGTTATTTTCAATGAACCAAATCTCTCAAATAGCGACTCACAAGAACCCATCTTTGTGTGCCTAATGGTCCATTCAGCAATCATTGCATCAGGTGATCCTCCCATGGGTGAATATGTGGGATCAAAACTAGAGAAATGAACTGTGGCATACACTTGACCATCACCAAGTGACTACGGAGTTTTCCATGAAATCAGGCCCACTTGTCTTGCTACCACATTTGCAAAACCTTGGGCAAGTATTGTACCTTATTAACTGTTAATTGTCTGGTAAAGTTTTACAGCAAAATCCCAACACTCTTCCAAAACATATGTATCTCCTAAGAAGATGTGTTAGACATAACAATCAATTATTCTCCAGATAAAATGATGTCCAAGAGGCTCGGATGTTCAAAAAACTTTGACACTTATTCATGTGTGGAACTTCTTTGATAATCAAAATAAATTACAGCATGATATTTCCAACAGATTGATCACAGAAGCGTGCATAGAAATACAACTTTACAGAAAAATATTTTTCTCAGAAAATAGCCAAATATTGAGCTCTGTAACTTGTCCATGCTAGAAAATTATGCCCAGTATACTTGGTATATACACATAAGTCACTTTAGAAAATATAATCCAAACTAAAAAAAATTCCCTGTTAGAGACAGAGGTTCAACATACACTTTCATTAAAATTTTGTTAATGTTGTGATTAGGTTATTCCATTTCTTCCCCATCCTTCTATTCCTGACATGACTATTAGATGCATATATTTATTTTTCCTATTTTCCTTGCACAATAGTGGCCTATAAGTTTACTAATTAGTCCAGGTAATACACAGTTAACAAAATCTGTCTTCTACAGTTCTGCAACTAAAATCTGTGATTATGGTATGCCCAAAGTCATTGAAAAAAACTGTGTGCTTTTACATCCTATAAGACCAGTATCCTAGAAAGAAAATTGTCAAAATATGCAACTTATGATACATTGGAGTCCTCATCTTGTAGGCCTGAACCAGATAAGCAGTAAAGGCACTACAGAAACAGAGGAGTTTATGTAAGGCACTTGTTTTATCTTCAACATACATCATAAGAAAAAAGTTGTTAGACAATATTCTCAAGTAAATTAATATATAGAATGCAACTATCAATAAAAATTATTAAAGTGAAATATTCAATTCCAGACTGTTAAAATCATAACATGTTACCCATTAAAATAACAACTTGCAAACATGGATACAAACAAGGCATCTAAATTCCTCTAACATTAAGCCTCATTTATTCAAGAGAGGAATAACTAACACCTGCCCACGACTAAGCATTTCTGACTTCTTGAGCTTTTTCATTGCATAGATTTGTCCAGTTGACTTAGCACGACAGAGCCTCACCTGCATCAAAAATGCAAGATCCCTTAGTAGTTAGAAACAAGACGGGATTTTTTTGTTTCTGTAACTGTCAATAGAAGCCTCGAATAAACACTACATACACAAAGAACAAAGATAAATTTCTCTACTGGGTGTCCCTTCCAACCACTTGTATCAATATATTAAAATTATCCATCAAATTACAGCAACTAATATTAACTTAAAAACCATGCTAAAGGTTATGAATATTTGCACTTGCACTTGGATCATATCGTTTAGGTTTACCCTCACTAGTTATTTTTACATGTTTTTGTGTTTTGGTTGCTGTTGTATTGCAACAAAATGTACTTTCAAGTCATATTGAGCTAATGATGGGCATTCATGTATTTTACTGTTCCTTTTCATTTACTTCTTGTCTACCCCTACTATTACAAAAAAAAAATGTCAATATCAACTCTCTAATTGTAGGGTTGTTTTACGTTTCTCAAAGGAACCCACCATAAAGCAACTTGCTACTTATTCAAGTCAAAATCAAACATGAATTCATATTACTAGACTAATATAACGTTTTTTTCTAACTATATGCTTTGCTTTTTTATATCTAGGTTATTGATACTTGGCTGTAATCCAACACTGCCACTTAGCCAATATCACTTACCATTGAATTATGTACAGCATTTGTCTATCTTCTATGCTAAACTAATCTTGAGAAGAGCCTTTATTGGAAAATTTCCTGTCATACCTTCAGTGCTACATGGCTTTATTTCTTTTGGTTGAATAGCATTCTGATTTTAACGTTTCAGTACATATACAGTAAAGGGCATCATTAATGCCACAAAGTTCACTGGCACACAATCTGATTATGTGTTGACCGTAAGTTTAATTTGGATGGCTGCACAAGTGGCACACATTTGCACCCAAGACTTCAGTTTGAATTATTAATTGGCTATCTTTTCTCTAATGAAATGGTATTGAATTTTTGTTTACTTGGAAGGCATCAAAGAGTTACGAATGTTAAGACTAGGCGTTGTACATCATGCAAATCCTTGTAATAATTCATTATTTTAATGTATTGTAATATTTGGCCTCTCAAGGAACAAGGCACCACCCCTAGAGAAATCCATGAGATTCCTTGGATGAAACATGCCACTTGGAAGTTGTATTATGATGGATATAAGTGAGCAATGAAGTTGGGATTACATGGAGATTAGGTGGCACATCTTTGACCAGCTACAGACTGGCTACTTATACCTGTGTAAGAAAGTTGTAAGAGCAATTAGTTCTCTAATGTGAAGCGCTTGGATTGACCCATTTGACCCCCTTGGTTGTAGGAGTCAATATTCAACATTGGGAGTTGCATTCTATGTAGTGAGGTGTTACACTTGAGGTGGGGCACATGGGTCGAAGGTGGACATGACTTGGCTCATGGTTTTGATCCTATGCTCTTGAAAAACCATGTGGTTTCCTTGATCTCCTTGGTCTATATAGTGGATGTTTGGGATAGAAATTGCATAGAGATTTTATTGCAGGTACATTTTTGTCAGATTGACTCCACAAAACAGAATTGAAGATCTACATTGATAGCACTAATATTTTCTATTGTAACATTTCTCCTTTCTAATATAAGCAGTGTGTTATTGTTGTTGGGTTTTTTCCCCAAAGGGGTAAACATTGTGTTGTGTATTGTTGTGCTACTGAAATTTGTGTATATTGTGAAACTTATTTGTATAGCATTTCTCTTTACAATTATTGAGTTTCCTTTCATTTGGTATCAAAGCTTAAATAGATTGTTCAGAATCTTCAGATCCATGGGAGTAGAGGGCATTTTTTGGCTCCATTGTATTAATCGTTGTCTAAGTGGAGCTCTGCATGGTTGGATCTCAGTTTCAAGTATGAAGAATGGATAGTACATGGAGAGAGAGAAAAAATAAACGGAATTAACTTTGAGGTTTGGAACCTCAAGATGAAGGACCTGTTAATGAATAGGCATCAATGGCTTGTAGTGGCTAGTAAGAGGCGCACAACAATAGCCAACGAAGACTAGGAAAAACTAGATAAAAAGAATAGATTTACCATCCACCTATGCCTTTCAAATTCAATGCACCTAGGGGGTTACAAAGAAGAGCTATGCATTATCTTGCTATGTTCATTGCCAAATCATGGAACAACCTTGTCATGGCAATCACTAGCACCACTTCTAAGCTGAAACTTGAAGAGGTGGTTGGAGTCTTGTTGTATGAGGAATCGATGCAGAAATTCATGGATTCTACCAAAGAACGAGGACAAAAGGTCTAAGTCAAACAAGAGATCTAAGACTCCTAGTAAGTCTATTAAAAAATTAGGATCGTAGGTTGCTACATCACAAATAACTATAAGATAAATAAAATGAGAACTACAAGATACACATATAGAACACATTACACAATATATACATCAAGAAAACCCTTCCAAGTAAAAAACCCCATAAAGCATCATTTCATTATAAAACACTTACAAAATGGTCTATTAAAAAATAGATTGAACCTTGGTATATCACTCCTCCTCACTTCCACATGGCCAATTATACCTCTTGTGCATAGTAATAGGGTCCACTATAAATCTCCAAATTCCCACTTCCTCTCAATGAGAAGGAACATCCTTAAATATAGGAAAAGGGGTGGCAAAATACTTGAAGGGGTATTTGTCACACCTATTTAGAACTACCATTTATAAATAATCAATAATCTGATATTATTAGACTATAATTATTTTAAATAGAATATGCTTAATAAAGCATATAATATATATAAAAAGTTTACCTTATATTAGAAAATTATATAATTGTTATAAGGGTATGACCCCAAATAACATTGTGTTCTAACACTCTCCCTCAATGTTAATAGGGGAGCATCACTTGTCAATTTCTATAAAAGGAAAATGTACCCTAAAAACATAGGTCTTCTTTGACAATGATAAGCAGAGGCACAAATATATGTCAAAATGAAGATCATGTGTTCTAGACTACATGAAAGTCATCTTGTTCTCATTTATAATCCTAGTGTATTAAAAATGATGCATTTGAGGTCTTATATTTTTTTTATTAGAGCCCAGGATTGTTCAAACCAGCCTCCCCCAAGGTGTCCATAAGCCTTATATAATACAATGCTTTTACAAGTGGATGATTTACAGAGAGAAGAATTCACAATATGTTATGCCTGTTAGGTCTTACGTCCATGATTTAAACACTAAGAGATGTCATTAACATATACACTCCCCCTCAATGGCATCCACCTTAAAGCCAAACATTGATTTGAATTTGAAGAATTCGGTATTGCATAGAGGTTTGACATGTGATTCCTGAGATTCCATCCTATTTCTTCTTGATCATAGTATATCTTCCATTGGATAATCAAATGAACACAACTAGAAAGAAATTGTATGATTGAATACTTTCCCTTGAGTGAAGTGCCCATGATCTTCAATGTGTTTTCCGCTCTCTTTTTGGAAATAGGAGTCTTTGGTAAGAGTATAACAGTGAGACTTTTACTAGTACCCACATGAAAAACTCTTTCCACTAATCTTTTAAGTCACATTGCGCTTCTTAAGCTTTTGTATTCAACCTTTGATTAAAAATCCATGGAAGGTAGCTTGTTCAACTATTAATTCGTCCATGGAATAGCACCTGCACCATTTATTTTGAACGCACAATATGTGGTAGACTTCCTATAATTAGGATCATCAACATAGTCAGTGACACAATAATCAAACTATTTTGTTTTTGGTGCAAGAATGATAAAAACAATAATAGATTAACCTTTTTTGTGTGCATTTCTCATTTTCAGATGTTTATATAGGATTCTACAAACAACTAGATTTAGGTTTTAAATAAATACCAGTTGTAATAACTAGTTTGATCATATTACATTTCTTATCATACTAATGCATATTTAGTTTTGAAATACTTGTAATTGATCCTAGAATATAGTCACTTCGGATGACAAAATAGACAAATTTGTAGTCTCTAAGATTTACTTCAATAATAAATAAGTCAACTATGTATAACATGACTTAAAAAAATAAAAATAATCTAATGATCTTATCAAGGAGATCATATAAAACTTTTATGAATAAAAGAATATATGATTTGATTGATTCTTCAAGAGAAAAAAATATCGTCCTACTAAACATATAGTCATGGATAAGTTGTTCTTTCCAAGTTTGCTCCCTAGACAGTTTCTAAAGGCAATAACCATCCATTGTATGTAGGTGCTTTATGCCCAAGAATGTTAGAGGATTAATATACAACAAAGGGACAAAACCAATCCATCTCAACTAGACAAATTTGTAGTCTCTAAGATTTAATTCACTAATAAATAAGTCAACTATGTGTAACATGACTTAAAAATATAAAAATGATCTAATGATCTTATCAAGGAGATCATATAAAAGTTTTATGAATAAAAGAATATATGATTTGATTGATTCTTCAAGAGAAAAAAATATCGTCCTACTAAACATATAGTCATGGATAAGTTGTTCTTTCCAAGTTTGCTCCCTAGACAGTTTCTAAAGGCAATAACCACCCATTGTATGTAGGTGCTTTATGCCCAAGAATGTTAGAGGATTAATATAAAACAAAGGGACAAAACCAATCCATCTCAACTTGTTAATGTGCCATCTAGGAGACAATTTGTAAAATTGTGGAACTAGTCTTGGTATTTAATATACTATTTTTACCAATAAAATATGATTGCACATATCTGAAATAGTGATCCAATTGGGTGTTGGGATGGTGTATATATAGTGTATTTTACAGATAGAGAAAGAAGTTATGTTATCCATGTACATTTCTAAAGTTTCCTTTCTTATCTAAATAAATCCAACCAAAGTTATACCCTCATCTAAATAATTTCTATAGGTGATAGTAAATTTATAGGTTGTTACAATGGTTAAAATAAGTCATTGCATTGAACAAGAAATAAATACTAGACATAAGGTAATCAACTAATCTTCCAGCCTGGACGTATGACAAGCTCTTATGTTCATGACGATACAAAATATATGTCAACTCTTATTTTATAGGTGATTATTCTCTTTACATCCAAGGCACCAACATCCTCGATGGATATAAAAGAAATAGTGCTAAGGTTATAATTTTAGGGTTCAAGTTGATCCATGGTAACATACCAGATTTGGTATATCTAGAGTATTGATACCTGATCATAAGTATGAGACCAAAAATTGATATAAAGCATTGCATTATATTTCACCTTTTTCATATATTCCTTGAGAACCACTAATCAATCATCACTAGAGGAGGTTCCAAATTTTGAATGGTGCATGCCTTGATTTTCTCAAAGCAAATAATTATTCCCTATTTTGTATCACTACCATTAGCAATGTCATTGTATGGTCGACATAGACTCAATCATATTGTATATTTTCCATCCTCCACATACAATCATTAAATGCCATTGTCATCCAATGCTCATTTCTATCTCACATTATTATGTAGAAGGGGCTAGTTAAAAGAGGTGTTGCACACTCTGCTTACTACACATAACCCCCTTGGAGAACACTCTTTTACATGACAAAAAACTCCCTCTTTTATTTAGAGGAAGAAGATTCAATAACTGCAGATTATGAATGAACACCTACAGTCAGTATATGCCAATTGTTCAACATGATGCAGTGACAGTCAAATGGCCATCAAATTTTAATAGACTCGGCATTTTATTATAAATGTCAGTTTTCTTAATGTTTTCAAAAGCATTTCTTTTAATGAGTTGAATGCATGCTCATTTAAAAGACTTTCTAATAATTTATCAAATAGTTTTCATAAAGTCCTCAAAAGTGATAGGTCTGAAAAGTAGTTACAAGTTAGTTACAAGCTGGGAAGTTATAAAAAGCAGGTTTTTGAATGTTAAGGGGTTCCATTCTTGAAGTTCTTTTTCTGTTTGAGAGCAAATCGGAGAGAAAGACAGAGGATTCTCTGGATTCACATTGTACAACAAAGTTTTCTGAAGTTGTGAGACTTGGAGAAAATAATAGAGGAAACATTTAAATCGTATGTTTTAGATGTTCTTCTGTGTTATTCTTATTGGTTTTTCATATGTTAAACTAGTAATCCTTTTTGTATTGTTTGTGGAAGCCATTATTCATCTGTTAGAGCATGTTCAAGTTGTGCAACATGTGCAAGTAAATGTACTCATAATCTTGGTATCTTGGTTTTGAATGCATTAACATAGCTTACCTCATAGTGTGTGAGTTTGCATGTCATTTTTAATCATTGTTGCAGCAACATAAATTATTGTTCTCATTCATGATATAAATCCTGGAATGTATATTCTTCTTTTGTGATGAATCATCTTTATACAAGTTTGTGGAATCCTAGTCGGTATTCCTGTGTCTACAGCTAGGGTTTATATGATTCTTTTCTGCAGTTTTTTCCTTTTTACCTTTGGTATTTCTGGTTAAAATACCACAAAAATCTCAAATTATATCATAAGAGGGATCTGCCCCTCTCAAACACAGAGGAAGATCATTGTCATGTAGCGATCTCTCCAACTATTGGAATATTTGTCACTGCTCTTCGGGCAAACAGGGTCAAATTTGGAGATATAATCGCACTGACAAATCTGTTTCAGTTTACCAACAGGCCACAAAGCAAGATGATAAATTAATGATAATGAGTCAAGGGAAATGACAAAAACCATTTCATTCAAAATAAATTTCAACTAGTTGCTAAACAAGTACAGCCCACTTTGACTTGTGACAAATTCAAAATTAATAGGACAAGTAAATTGTTATGTCTATGAAGGTCACAGTAATCCAGCAATGGATCAAAAGTTTTTGATTGATATGCATTACAAATGGATTGTAAACAACAAAAATTAAATTTGAAATTACTCAGATGATGATTGTAACAGGGTTTGCCTCTACAAAAGATTGATACATATCAACATACCCATTCAATGAATTAACATACTCATTCGATGAATGATTGATAGTTGGTAACTTGGTTATACCACCTATTCTTGTGAAACTGAATCATATTGGTAAGCAATAGTTTTTAACCATTATAACTGCATACAATACTTGTGTAAGGCCTTGTAAATGTGTTATGCTCAATGCATTATTGAAGAGTGTATTGGATTTGTGTGTGCGATGATGCACTCTATCTCAAGTCATTCCCATAACTCAAATCCTCTTGATTATTGTCAAGAGTGTCCTGTTTAGAAGAAAGGTGCGCCATGAACCAACTCTACCACTTACGAGTATGTGGAAAATGTTTCAAATTTAGGCAATGTTGTTTATGCAAAGTGGTAAAGGGAAGTTTCAATTTTATCTAGTTGTAGTGGTGGCAGATCAGTAAGTGAAATTAATTCAACTTCCCTTTCTATGTAAAGAGAGGTGGGATTGTAAACAACATAATGCGGATTGAAACCACGTCTATTACATCCCCCGAGAAGAATATGCTAAAATTTTGCTGTTCCTCTCCCCTCTCTCGGCTTTAGGTGGGCACCAAATTACAAACAATGGAGCAGAGTTCCTATGTCCAAGCCATATCAATCCTAGGATGGCCACATAGGAGAGTAGAAGCATTGTTCAAAGAGTGCAGATCATGTAATGTCGCCTTTTTCCTGCCCTAAATCCACCCTATTATAATAGTGTTTTTAAGCACTAGTATATATTATATAATATTAAAATACAACTAATATAATTATAAATAAACAAATAAAAAATAAAATAAGAATACTTTATTTAGGTCGGCCAAGATTGGAGGGAAAAAAAACAAATAAAATATATATTTTGCCTTGAGGAGGTCGGCCAGATTTGGAGGGGAAAGGTGGCTATAAATATAAGAACATTTGAGGTCATTTCGGCATCGAATCACATCTTATTTCATTTTGGAGATTCTTCTCTTTGGCTTGAAACTTTGGTTGGGATTTATTCCAAGGACAAAAACCCTTGTGAATACGGTGAGTTGGACAAAAACCTAGCTCATCTTGTGGAGGACTCATAACAGAATTCTAATTGCACTTCATTGGAGACGTTTGGAGGTTTGGAGCATCATTGCATAATCAGATTTGCAGATCAGAGTTGAAGCAGCATTGTTGTGGCAATTTGTGTGCATATTGCATTAGGGTTTTGCCCTAATTTGGAGCACCACTCTGGAGCAGACTTGAGCACCCATCTTTGGAGGGCAATTTTGCATATTTGAAGCAGCAAACCCTCAACACTTGCCAAGGAGAAATTCGCCCATCTAGGGTTTGATATTTGAAGACTATTTTGCATATATTTGATATGTACAATCATAGTTTTAGGTTTGATTTGTAGAGCAGAAATCTGGGCATATGTTTGGCATGTTTGAGCCCATGAATTCATTGTAAAATCAGTCCAGAATATTCAGTTTTGTAGCAGCAGACTTCTTTAATCAGAAATCAGATTTATTGGACTTATGTTTGGCACTTGGATGGTTGATTTTCATGGTTGCTATCATAGTTAATGTTATCTATATGTTTGGCATAGTTTTATGAATGTTTGGCATATGTTTATTGGATGCCTATAAGTGTTTATCATTCTTCAAATAAAAATCAGAATTCAGTCCTAGGGTTTGAACAGCAAACTAAATCGGAAAAGTGTAGAAAAATAAATCCGAAATCTAGGGCAGAAATCAGAAATATTAGGGCAAATCCCATTGGGGATATTTTAGTGGTATCAAAGCTTTCTTCTTGCCAGCCTGTGGGAACTGCTTTAATGTAGATTCATGGATAGGGCAGAAGAAAATTTGCAGGAAGTTATCAGGGAAAACAAAGAATTTCAATCCTTTAGGAGAGAATCTATGGCAGAGTTGGCTCACATCCCAAGGGAGATGAACCAACAATGGAATGCCGGTATATCCAATCAGCCTTTTGCAAAAGAAAGTAACTCAGCTATGGCAGGTTTTCAATTAACCCACCCAAGAAGACATTCAGAGCCAATTTTTTACAAAGAGAAGAGGCAGACCCATTTGAGGGAGAATAACTCATACCACCACGACAAGAGGACAAAATGGCAAGGTATCATGTTGAATATAATGCCTTAAACCCAGCCATTCGACGTGACATGTCCTTCAATGAGTATTATGAGATGAAAACAAGAAATGGGCATAGGAGGAGAAGGTATCAAAAGCAGCCACAAGACATTTCTACAAAGCGGATAATTGAGCAAGAACAACATGGACCCACCATGCAAGATCTTTTGTTAGAAGAAAATGTTTTATTGGTTTCTAATGATCGTATGTGTCCGCAAAAGATCAATGAAGTGAAGGAGAAAAGGTTCCACTTGCGGAGCGAGGAGAGTCCAAGTTGAAGGAAGATATGCCAAATCATGCAAGATCTTTCGAGCTTTCAAAGGATGAGCCATTGATCAATTTTCCAAGCAGCATTGTAGGCGAATATGCATTTGAGAGGAACTTACCTAACCCTAATTCAGAGATGTTGATTCACAAAAATGGAGGTGTTGAGGATATCTCAACAAATTCCTTATCAGAAAATAAGGATGAGCATTTTGATCACAGCCAAAGGCATGAAGATGTTTCAGATTTGTCGCTTCCTATGTCGTTGCAAAATTCTTGTCATCATGGAAAGCATGCAAAAAAAGGTGATAGAATAAGAGATACAACTTGCGATATAGGGCATGTGGACTCTTTGTTTCAAGTTCCAAATTTTCCATATCCAGGTGATCCCTTGAGGGTTAAGGAGGATAGACGCATTGGTGCTACATTGCAGTCCTCCCTTGACGGTCAATTTTTTTATGCTTATTTGGGAATGCATGAAGATGGGAATCCAGGAAAGAGAGATCTATATAACTACATCAGAAAATTGAGAAGAGAAGAAGAAAAATCAGAAGTTATCCAAAAAGCATTGAGAAAAAAGAAAAGAAAGAAGAAATGCTTCCTTGTGATTTGCAGCCTATGGTGATCCTAAGAAGAGGAGAGAACAGCATTGCTTCACTTGCCTAGAAGTTTGGATACCTACTCATACATGTGGAAGCCCTAATCAGAAAAATAAGTCAAAAATCTAGGGCAGAAATCAGAAATTTAAGGCAGATCCCATTGGGGATTATTTCAGATCATGTGAGAGTGAGTCATGGTTGTCGCGTGTAGTATATAGACAAACAAAAAAGAGCATCAAGTTTCATTGTTGTGCCCAAGGTAGAAGGCACATTAAATATCTGTTAGGAGCAAAGATCTCTGCACCTAGAATAATATGATGCACAACTTTATGAACAAATGTGTCATGGTGTATAGAAACCATTAAAACTCATCAATTTTGCATGGCATACAATGAAGAGTCGATTGCAACATAGAGATATAGAGTGATAAATGTAATTGACATTATAAACAAATGGCTGTGTGTGGGGCCTGAAATGTATACAAAAAGCATAAGAAAACCAAAGAAAATGTGATGTGTAACAGTGAGAAGCCATCATCATACAATTAATCATTTATTCTCTCTTATACAATAAGTTTGCACCCATATTGCATTGTCGTAAACAATGGGAATCAATGTGTAGCACATATATCTTGTTAAAATACAAGTGTGTTATTGGATGAGAAGATACAAGTTGTAATGGGCATAAATGAAAGATGGCATAGACATTGTGCAACGTTTATTCCTTGAAATTAGCATCTTAAATACACTGCACAATCACCTTACAAATACTATGCAGGCCTTCAGAACAATGGTTTAAGCCATTATGTATATCACAAGGATTAATGAAAATAGTGCTTGCATTACCGCTAATAGGGAGTTAAGTGTTGGATTGGATCTGATATAGACCAAGGTAATTCAATTCCAACTTAACATCAAAAGACCCAGTGCACGGAAGTATTCAAAAGACTATAAAATGCTAGCACAAATTGCCTCACACTAACAATAAAGATGTCTCAAAAGAATCATAAAATGTTACACATACAAACTAATGAAAACTTGCACATTGGATCAACTACATGAATGAACAATTGCCAACCCAATCCTTAATCCATTGTACACAATCCAACACAGATATATATATGCACAACAACAACGAACTAAAACACAGGAAGTTTTGATTACAGATTTAGCTAATCACAAAATAGCAAAGGCCACTGATAGATAACAATTGTCACAAAACAGACCCCTCAAATTCACCTCCAAGATAAATATGCTCAAAACCCAATTATCAATTCCCAACCATGAAGAACTGGCCAATGCTAAATGTCTAACTGAGTATGTTGGAACAAATAGCAAACCAAGATTAACTTCAGAATTGTCGCCTGCCAAATATGGATGTGGACAGATGTTGTGCCGGACGTGTATGTCTGATTCTCGCCGATGTGTGATTAATGTCTTGAACTTCAATCGCTACTCTTGGAAGCTGCATCTGGGCAAGTGTCGGTATGCCAGCGCCTAAAGTGGTGCCTCTGATATCTATGAATGTATACTCGAGATGTTCACGCCTATAGAAGCTTTGAGTTGATAATTCCTCTCACCACTAGTAGTCGCTGGATTGACCATAGGGTGGTGCGAGCCTGTGGCTTCGCCACAAGATAATCGCTCAACTCCTAGCGACTACCTTCAGAATATCGATCCAACATAATCAAGGAGTAGAATTAACAAATCAAGATCTGTGTGCAAGAATGAAGGAAATCACAATAACAAAGTAGAGGTATCATCCTACCTTGCCATGACTCACTAAGGTTTTCGTCTCTGTCTGGCGAAATCATAAGACCGATGTCCAATCATGATGTCAAAGAACTCCAAAAGATCTCATATTAATATCAAGCAAATGGTCGGCAGCTAGGTCCAATATTTCTTTTATTTAAATATTATTATTTTATTTAAATATTATTATTTTTATTATTTAATATTATTTAAATATAATTACTTTGGTGTTGAAAAACATCATTCTCCCACCAAGATTTGAAATTAGGACCTAGGCGGGATTAGGGGCATGGCAGTCCTCCCTTCTCGGAATTGCTTGCCCTCAAGCAATTGCAAGCTCGTGTCTATGAGTGCTGAGACGATCAACAAGTGATGGACGATATGGTCTTTGTACCCAGTCTTCCACTACTTGACTCTAATGTAGACATCAGCAAGCCAAAACTTGTGAAGCAACTCATCATGACCCCAAGGAAATAGTGCACCGAACATGTCAACACCCGGATCCCAATTCATCACACTATCACGTCCAGCAAATATGAGGAGATAGATGTATCTCAAATGGCTATCAACACCAACCAACTTCACAACTCCGAATGATCTCCCATGGATGTGCAAAACACCGATCACAGGAGCATGGAAAAGCTATGCTCCACAGGAACAAGTCCCCTGCCTTTTTTGGCTCGTCCCTGTACCGGGGACAAAACGGGGGTGCGAGGACGGCCAAGAAATGTCCCCTAGCCGTCCCTTTTTTCACACAAAGTTTTTGAAACTTCCAGGGGACGTTTTTTGCAGATTCAAGGGACTTAGGGGATGGCTAGCAATACCCAGTACTTCCAGGACATCCCCTAACCATCCCGAGGACTGCTAGCCGTCCCCTGTGGCCCAGCAACATCTTACTTTATATTTTTTGTAAAAAACCACATTTTTAAATTTAAAAAAGGGGATGGATGGGCCCACAAGAACCCCCCACCCCTTTAAACAAAACCCAAACCTACTTGACCTATCAAAACAACTAAAAGAAAAAAAAATTCTCATTTTGACATTTGCAAACTTGAGGTGAAGAGCAGCAAGTGAAAGAGGAGAGAACAACAGTTGAAAGGGGAGACTAGGGCATTAAATCTACTTCATTAGAGGTAAGTTCTTCATTTTACATTTGATTTTTGATTTTTCAATTTGTTTTCCATTTTTTCAAGTTTTTTTCGATTTTTTTTTATCACGTAGGAAGGGCATTGTGAGTTTATTTTTTCCTTTATTTGAACTTGCAGCTCTCTTTTCAATTCTTAACCAAAACAAAACATGAGCAGTAGTGAGATTACTAGTAATGATAGTGAGGAGATTGAGGTTCAAATGCATGAAAGAAGTAGACATAGAAGTAGAACTCATAGAAGTATGGCAGCCATTGGGGGTTCTTCAGGCAGCAGGAGTGGAGCAAGGCCAACAACTTCAAACCCATTTGAATGTCCTTCTAAAGTCCTCAAAACCTATACAAAATGCCCATTTAACTTGGAGTCATATATTTTCTATGTTTTTGTCATTTTATACTTCAAACTTAGAGCTTTTGCGTATTTTTTTATAATTCTTATATATGTATGTACATTCACAATGAAAGCATTTGAATTTCTTTAATTTGTTTGTCAATTCTCATGTGAAATCTCAATTCAAGTCTAATCATATGTATTAAGCTTATACAATGTCTAGAATGAATGCTTTATCAATGTTATGCTATGAACATTTGAAATTTCTCTATATTTTTTAAAAATTCCCTATTTTTTTATCAGCCGTCCCCTAAAAAATGACCCAAAAGTACCCCCGTACCGAAAACTTGTCACGCCGTACCCGACACTCCCCGTCCTTGAAACCCCGTGGAGCATAGTGGAAAATCATATCAGCCCATCCTAGGCTGCTGATGTAGGTCAGAACAGCACCCCAAAATCTGAAAATCAGACCTATGATGACGTAAGAAGTGCCTCTAATGACATATGATGATAGTGCCTCATCATTATGCCAACCTCCAATGATAAAGAGATTATCCATGTCTCTCCAAATCACCCAAGCAGCCGCTGTCCTCCAAGTACCTCCAAGGAAATCCACGTATAACAATGTAAAACAGTCATCTCTCATCAAAGCATGAAGTAGAGACCCGTGAATTAGGGCTAGAACATCAATGTCCTTATGCTTACATTCATACCATGCACTATAGTCCAGCTGAAACACAAACATTTGCAACTCGATGCCAAGTATTATGACAATATCTCCATACCTAGGATCATAGATCGGCTGAAACTTCATTCCTCCAAGTGTGTTCCAATCGAAAGCAAATGCATCCATGATGTGTGCCATAAGTCCCGA